>OLKM01005609.1:0-16588 GCA_900291075.1 Melanogrammus aeglefinus | reverse complement strand
CCCCACCCCTCTCTCTCTCTTTCTCTCTCTCTCCTCCTCTCTTCTCTCTCTCTCTCTCTCTCTCTCTTCTCTCTCTCTCTCTCTCTCTCTCTCTTCTCTCTCTCTCTCTCTCTCTCTCTCTCTCTCACTCCCTCTGTAATTAAGAAGTTGGGGTGATTGGACTCTTTTCCGACTTTTTGACTCAAGTACCACATGACATGACATTATTATTATTATATTTTCCACGTCCAAATTCCTCTTTTTCGTCTGTCTTTTATTTTCAACCCAAGAAAGCGCTAGCTGTCCCACTGGTCAACGACCCCAGAGACTTTGTGTGTGACGCTCAATCATTTTAAGTTTCTTTAATGTACCCTCATTTATCATGGCGTCTACATTTTTAGGACCTTTATCTTGTTATATTTTCAGTGGATATGTTTTTTGTCTTATTCTGTTTTTAAATCGATTCTCTTTAATTCTACCGTTGACATTTCTGCTCACAGCGGAATGTCTTGGATTCAAGAAGTCAGGTTTTATCTTACATTCTACTTTCTACCTCTTCACATGTGCCCCCCTTTATCTCCCTTCTTTCCCTCTCTCTCTCTCTCTCTCTCTCTCTCTCTCTCTCTCTCTCTCTCTCTCTCTCTCTCTCCCCCTCTCTTTCTCCTCTCGCTCACTCTCTCCCGCTCTTTCTCCCTCTCTCTCTCTCTCTCTTTTTTTTCTCCCCCCTCTCTCTCTCTTCCTCCCCCCTTTCTCTATCTTTCCTCTCTCCCTCCCCCCTTTCTCTCCCTTTCCTCTCTCTCTGTCTCTCTCCCTCCCCCCCTTATTTCTCTCTCTCTCTCTCTCTCTCTCTCTCTCTCTCTCTCTCTCTCTCTCTCTCTCTCCCTCTCTCTCTCTCTCTTCTCTCTCTCTCTCTCTCCCTATCTCTCTCTCTCTCTCCCTCTCTCTCTCTCTCTCTCTCTCTCTCTCTCTCTCTCTCTCTCTCTCTCTCTCTCTCTCTCTCCTCTCCCTCTCTCTCTCTGTCTCTCTCTCCCTCTCTCATCTGTCTCTCTCTCCCTCCCCCCCTTTCTCTCCCTCTCCTCTCCCCCCCCCCCCCTCTCTCTCTCCCAGCCCTCTCTCTCCCATGTCTCTGAACGTGTCCTCCCCCCCCCTGGTGGTGAGGGGCAGTATGGACATCGACTTGGTCCTGGACAGGGTGACCATCGTCTTCTACCTGCTGACCGTGGGCCTGGGCCTGACTGGGAACGCCCTGGTCATCTGGGTGGCCGGCTTCAAGCTCAAGGTCTGCATCCTGTCCTCACCTTACTGCACCTTATCGTACCTCGCCTTACCTTACCTTACTGTACCTTACTGTACCTTACCTTACCGTTCCTTACCTTACCGTACCTTACCTTACCGTACCTTACCTTACCGTACCTTACCTTACCTTACCGTACCTTACCTTATCGTACCTCACCTTACCTTATCTTACCTTACCGTACCTTACCCTTCCTTATCGTACCTCACCTTACCTTATCTTACCTTACCTCACCTTATCTTACCTTACCTTATCTTATCTCGCCGCACCTTATCGTACCTCACCTCACCTCATGATTAGCATGCTAACCCTGGCTACCTGCGCGTGGATTGTTTGTCGTCGTTCATCATCACCATGCTAACCCTCACTACGCGCGTTGTTTTTTTGTTGTTGTTTATCATCACCATGCTAACCCTGGCTCCGCGAGTGTTGATTGTTTGTTGTTGTTGTTTATAATCACCATGCAAACCCTCATTACGCGCTAGTTGATTGTTGTTGTTTATCATCACCATGCTACCCTTCACTACGCGTGTTGATTGTTTATTGTTGTTGTTAATGCTATGGGCCCCGTTTCCCGATAACGACGCATCCACGCACGTACGATCATTCTTATGATGGATCTTGTGATCCATCGTACATTTCTTTGGAGCGTTTCCTGAAACTCCTCTTAACATGAAAGCGCATTCGCTGCACTCGCTGACGTTCGTAGGATTGTACCTGTCCACTGACATGGTGCTGAAACGGGCTATGACGCAGGGGGAGACGCAGGAATGTCGCAGGAAAATAGGGTTAAAAAGGGTTAAAATATCTCCCCATCAAGGCCAACCGCAGAGCAGCCTACGAAAAGAATAGACTGCAATAATATGAATGCTAAAGATATTAAAAAACAATTGATTAGGCCTAGGCCGATATATGTATCAGTCCTAATCCTGAATGCAGTGTGCGTACATCTCTTCATGGCATTTTCCCCCCTGAAATAATTCCATATTAACAAAAATCAAAAATAGCTTGTGTGACAACTACATTTATCTTAATGTGCTGATTTCTGAAACGTGCTTTGCGCAGTGAAGAGAGCCGGCTCCGCGCATTGAATGTTCGTTGTTGTTGTTTATGCTCACCATGCTAACCCTGGCCCCGCGCGATTGATTGTTCGTTGTTGTTGTTGTTTATGCTCACCATGCTAACCCTGGCTCCGCGGGCCGCCCCCCAGCCGAACGTGACCAACGTGTGGCTGGTGAACCTGGCGGCGGCCGACCTGGTCTTCTGTCTGTCCCGGGTTCTGTCGCTGCTCAAGAAGCTCCACTTCACCGGCTGGCCCTTCGGCGTCTTCCTCTGCAAGTTCAACGGCTTCTTCAAGTACGCCAACATGTTCTGCTCCGTCTTCCTGCTGGCCGTCATCAGCCTGGACCGCGCCCTGTGCGTGTGGCGCCCCGTCTTCACGCGCCGGCACCGCACATTGTGCGCCGCCCGGGTCGTTGCAGCGCTGGTGTGGGGGGCGGCCGTAGCCTTCAGCGCCCCCTACTTTGCGTACCGCCAGGTGTACCTGGACAAGCGCAACGAGACCAAGTGCTCGCTGGAGGTGAAGGAGGCGTCCGCCGGCGACAACACGGCCAAGCTGGTGCTGTACTCCATCCGCTTCCTGTGTGGCTTCCTATTGCCTTTTATGGTCATCCTGGCGTGCTACGTCCTGGCCGGCGTAGGCATCCGACGCACGCGCCTCTCGGGGAAGTCCCGCACGCTGCGGATCCTGGCCTCGCTGGTGGCGGCCTTCTTCCTCTGCTGGGCGCCCTACCACTGCCTCCTGCTGGCCAAGATGGTGAATGGCAAGTCGGTGGCGCTGAACATTAGCCTGACGCTGGCCAAGGGCCTGGCCTACCTCAACAGCTGCGTCAACCCGCTGCTGTACTTCTGCATGGGCCTGGAGGTGCGGGGCTGCGTGCGGCAGGGCCTGGCAGCGGCGTGCGCACGGGGACTGGGCGACGATGGCGACGGGCCTAGCAGCGGGTCCTTTGAGCGCACCGTGGACGAAAGCGGCGGCTTCGGCGCCGTGAGGCTGAACGCCGCCGCCACCGCAGAGAAAAGCGCCTCCCACAGGGGGCGGGGCCAGAGTCTGACAGGGGGCGGGGGCGGGGTCTGACAGCTCGAGTCCAGAGCTTAACTTCGGAAACCCGGTGCACAAAAAAAATCAGTTTTTTCATCAGACATGATCAGTCCTGTCAGCAAAAGTCACAACAGGATGTACAGTTAAAACAACAACCCCGGGAATTCCTGTTATTTTTGGATGTCCGGAACACATCTTTAAGCAAGAACAGTGCCAATGTGCCAAAGCGCAGTATTCTGTAGCTATAGCAACAGGTTCAAATCGCTATGTACTGCTTCCTTAATAATTCTTTATCCACTCTGTGTACTTATTGTGTTTGCAGTGGCTGTGTTGCCATAATGTCAGGTATCTGGGGGTATCGTTGGTAGGGCTGTGTTCCCATGGTAATGTCAGGTATCTGGGGGTATCGTTGGTAGGGCTGTGTTCCCATGGTAATGTCAGGTATCTGGGGGTATTGTTGGTAGGGCTGTGTTCCCATGGTAATGTCAGGTATCTGGGGGTATCGTTGGTAGGGCTGTGTTCCCATGGTAATGTCAGGTATCTGGGGGTATCGTTGGTAGGGCTGTGTTCCTATGGTAATGTCAGGTATCTGGGGGCATGATGCCATCCTGCTGCTCTTTCCCTCGATCAAAGCTTTCTGGAGTGTTCCTTGGGTTTCGGTATCACTGAGGGTTTGGTGAGGAGGAAGTGGGGTAGAGGATGTGCTTCTGGGGCCTCAGACCACACTCTGGCTGAGGCTCTGGTCCAGGGGGAACCATGCATGGGAAGTGACTGAGAAGAGGAAGCTAAGCCTCTCTCTCTCTCTGTCTGGACCCCCCAGGCTGAAACCCCCACACATGACCTCGCTCATTACAGCGCTCCAACTTTCCCTCCAAGGGGGGGGGGGGGGGGGGGGGGGGTAAGATGCAGCAGGCCTATGATTGTGTAACCTTTGCTAACATCAGTGTAACCACAGTCCCGCTCCAGTGACTGAATAGAATCAATTTAGTGAACCTTGTTGATGCATTAAAATCCAAACTTGAACCCATTTCTTGACTCTCATTTGCTAGCCTCGAGTGAATACAGCGACCTGTTTGTACATTGGGTCCATACCTCTGCCAATCATACATATACATAAATATATTTATGTATAGACTACATAGATAAATACAACCTAACCCATATATTTAATTGTATATATATATATACTGTGTATATATATATATATAATAATTGAATAATTGAATAATTGAATAATTAAATATATATATATATATAATATATAAATAAATACATATATAGCAATATAACATGTTTAGCAATGCAGGACATTTTATTGCTGTTTTAAGAATACTTGAAGACAGATTTTTTAATTTTCGGATTAAAACATTTGGTAAAAATCAATGAAAATCAATGAAAAGGTAAAAATCAATGAAAGAGACTTCCTGTTTCCTGTCGTAAACAGGAAGTAACGAAACACATTGGCTGGAAACGGAACCGAGCAGAGAAAACACACGTTGTGTAATTTGTAAACAGTAGTTCTTTGATTAAACTTCTTCTTACTCTACTGGGCTCCACCAGGCAAAGGCTGCAGGGTGGAGGTGTTGATGGGCCGGTGTATTGTTGAGGGAAGAGGGAAGGGACCCATGGTGGAGGTGTTGATGGGCCGGTGCATTGTAGAGGGATGATGGTACTGACCCATGGCCTGGTGCTCCATGTTGCCATCGAGGAGAACTCTCAGAGTGTGTGTGGCCAGCTGCTTTAACCTGTTGCACTCTGATTACTCAACCGGCCTCACCAGTCCCAGACGCCAGTCGTCCTCAACACACACTCCAACACAACTATACAGAAGATTCTATAGAGGCTTTCATTAAGTCAAGTAATCAAAAGACATTTAATCTAAAGCCAACAAAGGTTATTTCAATACGTTCAATTAAACAGCGACCACAGACCCCAGATCCGACCGCTAGGGGAAGCTGAGGGGAGGGAATGGGCGGACGGACAGACAGAATGACTGACTGAAGCTGTGTCTCAATTTAGGAGACGCGTCTTTCGAAGGACGCGCTCTATGAAGGTGTGGCCTTCCTAGACCTTGAAGGCCGAACAAACGTGTAAATGAGACGGTCTGGCCTACTGAGCATTTCAAGTTTGCGCAACAAGCCGTTAACAGCTGCGGTTCCAAACCGGACGGCAGAGGAGAAATATGGAGCTGTTATATAATAATTATTTAAAATATAACGTTAATTAGTTTAACATTATATGGCTCGTGCCTCGTGTTAACGTCATTGAACTTTGACCATAAAGTTACAAATTTAAAATAGGTCCAACTTAATTTTAATATAAAAAGAATAATTTTACATAGTTTTGTCATTAAATGTGTAATTTGCTGCAACTGCCGCTCCCGCTCTCTCCGACGCAAAACATCTGAGGGTATTGTTGGTAGGGCTTTGTTCCCATGGTAATGTCAGGTATCTGGGGGTATTGTTGGTATGGCCTTGTTCCCATGGTAATGTCAGGTATCTGGGGGTATTGTTGGTAGGGCTTTGTTCCCATGGTAATGTCAGGTATCTGGGGGTATTGTTGGTATGGCCTTGTTCCCATGGTAATGTCAGGTATCTGGGGGTATTGTTGGTAGGGCTTTGTTCCCATGGTAATGTCAGGTATCTGGGGGTGTTGTTGGTATGGCCTTGTTCCCATGGTAATGTCAGGTATCTGGGGGTATTGTTGGTAGGGCCTTGTTCCCATGGTAATGTCAGGTATCTGGGGGTATTGTTGGTATGGCCTTGTTCCCATGGTAATGTCAGGTATCTGGGGGTATTGTTGGTATGGCCTTGTTCCCATGGTAATGTCAGGTATCTGGGGGTATTGTTGGTAGGGCTTTGTTCTCATGGTAATGTCAGGTATCTTGGGGTATTGTTGGTATGGCCTTGTTCTCATGGTAATGTCAGGTATCTGGGGGTGTTGTTGGTATGGCCTTGTTCCCATGGTAATGTCAGGTATCTTTTCGCTCTCTCCGAAAACATCCAATTTGCAATAAATCTTGGGATACGTTCGGCCCTGAAGGATCCAGCCGGTGGATCCTTCAAATCCGGGAAAAGAAGGCTGCATTTGTCGGCCGCATTTGAAGGAGCCTTCGAAATAAGACAGTCTTGATGCGTCACAGTGACGCAAATTAGCCTTCGAATGCAGCCTTCAAAGGATGCGTCCCCTGAATAGAGACACAGCCTGAGAGTGAGAGAGTGTCAAACTAAATGGATGACACAGCATGCAGATCAAGGTGCAGGGAACTGATTATTATCCAAAAGCAAAAAGCGGACATTATGATGTACCGGTATGTATTTTATAATCCTCTAGAGGTTCAGCATGCCAACAGCACCTGGGCCTGGCACGCCGCCAGGAGGCTTCTGTAGGCGTACGCAGCCTCACCCGTGAGGTATTTCACCCAGACATTTCAGATATTTAAATGACATGCTCGTCTTAATTAAAGGGCTGAGCACTGCCGACTCACCGCGCTGCCATGTAGCCAGATTCTTCTGCGCTCTTTGTCGGCGGGGCGTGTTTTCACGACATGGGAAAGTCAGCTGGATGGGGTTCAATTACATGTTCAGAACACATTCAACACACAATAGCTCAATTGGTATATTGCCATGATGCCGTCAAGATACATGTTGTCGAGCGTGTTCGAGACATCATTCATGCTCCACGGCTGCCGTTGGATTGTCTTTCGTTGAATACATTTATATAAACATTTAGGGCATTCAGCAGACGTTTTAAACCAAAGCGACTTACAATTAGTACATTTTTTAAACAATAGAAACAACAAATTATCGCTTTTGGTACAGTAAGGATGTTCATAGAACCAAGTGCCAAGCACTAAACATTGTAAGGTTAACCCATTCCCTGCATACAACAGAGATAGCTAGGATAAGATGCTACACAATGCTAACCAACTACTATTTTTAAGTCCCAGGACGTACATCATACAATAAGTGCTTGCATTAAGTGCCAAGACGTACAACACACAATAAGTGCGTCAGAGGGGTTTGGGCGGAGGTGGGGGGGGGGGGGGGAGTAGGGAGAGTTGCTGACTGAAGGAAGTGACCTGCAGGCAGAGGAGGATTACGGTGGTCATGGGCCCCTAGGCTACTCTTTGTGTGGGCCCCCCCCCTAATTATGCTTTACCGGAAAATTAATGTATTGCCATAAATGGCCCACATGGAAATTCTAAGGTGAACTGGCATACACAAACAGCCAAAACGTAAGTGTTTCCTCTATATTTATTCAAGTAGTTGCCACAAAATGACCACAGCAGCGAGATGAGTTATCCAACATTACAAACAAAACACAAATACAGACAAGCAGAGGGCCCAGTGCATATAAGTAGCTCTTTAAATCATGCTAAATATATATATGTTACTTTTGACCTGTGCCACCACAGCCACAAAACCATTAACAGCAAAGCAACATACTTCCCTGGGCTACTTTCACAATTCATCTGCAAGTTACCACTTTTCTAAAACAACAGTTCAGATATAACATCTGTATTAGTATAGAACACCCTCTAAGACAAAATTACAACATCCTTATTACTAGGCTACTCAAACACAAACTACTGTGCAAAAGGCTACATCAAACCCTGTATAAAACAAAGCATAATAAACACAGCAGCAGCTCCATGCAACAGCATAACAGCAATAATGAAACAGCAGCAGAGCAAAATATGTACATATTCAGATTTGATTTTTTTCAGATTCCTATCTTTAAATTTTTTTCTTTCGACTTTCTGGCAGAGAAGTCCTTAATGACAGCAGAGGAATCCAATTCCCGGAGAACATCGTGTTCAATGGACATCAACGACAAGTGGTTTAGTCTAGTAGGTTTAGTTATATCATTTCATTCATTCGTTCATCATAGCGCTGTTTCTCCGTTATTGTCGTGCACACACAGTGGTGCAGTGTGCAGCGTCCCCCCAGTCTTTTTTTTTCCTTCTTTTGTTTGAGAGGAACTAGCTGGATTTTCCCGTGGCTCTGCTACATTTTCACCTCAATTAAAAAGCTTTGGAGTAATTGTGATTGTTAACTACATGACTTGTAACTTGTTACGAGTGAGAACGAGGCTCTCTGTCTTCCACCTGGCGTCTGAAAACCTTGTAACATCAGTGTAGTTACCTGGTCGCCGCCCCCCAGTGTCCCAGCTGTCCTCTCTGCAGCACAGCAACACAAACACGCTCCGTAATCTGCATTATTTTGTTTATGACTACACAAATATAGCCTACACGTCGTAACATCGTATCCACGTATATTTGGATACGATCCATCGTATATTTGTTGTAAACAAATGCACATGGCCAGGCAGAGGTGTAGCAGAGTAACGGGCAATTTCCACTGGATGATGAGTGACAAGGATGATGCAACCCAAATACATGCTCGATCCCACATTATATGCATCTGACATAAAATTCCCTGAATATTAGCCTACCGAGGAGATGAGCTAGCTGCGGCTACAGCTAACGATCCCGACGCCTCAATAGGTGTTTCATCCTCCGTGACTGCATCTTTTTGACTAGACAAAGGCTTGAAATGTCCCGTTAATTTAGGGAGGTTTTTTTAAAAGCTCTTCGTCGCGTTGTTCTTTTAAACGTTGCTGTTGTCGTTTGGAGGCTCCGCTATCATACTTTCTCTCTGTCATTTTGCTGTCATTCTGTCAAGGGACGTCACGTCAATCAAAAATAACTACATGTCACATGACGTGACCGATACAACGGATTGGATAGATTTAACATGTGGGTCACGTCCATCCAATCAATTGTTTATTAGTTTTATGGGCCAATAGAGGTCATTTTTGTCGTTTATATTTAGGAAAATTTAAAATAGTGTGGCCAATCCAGGGGGCCCCTGCCCACGTGGGGCCCCTAGGCTGCAGCCTAGGCCAGCCTGTGCATTAATCCGCTCCTGCCTGCAGGTATCTGAGTGGCAGCCATGATAAGAGCTGTGTCTTTGGATTCTCCAGGAAAAGTGCTACATTGCCTCCTTTGTTATTTCCTCTAGCCTAGTGAACCACATAGAAAGCGACGCACTGTTCGCTGTATAAACACTTGGTGTTCAATTAAGTTTGACTGCTTGTGACGCACTTGGATGGATGGCATGGACCTGGATAGGTGCAGCGTGGGTTTTACAGCGAATAAGTTGTTTGGCCCTCTGCCTCGTCTCATAGTAATAAGTTAGATATGATAAACACTGTCTACTCAGGTATTAAATAATACTACGACGGACATTAGAACAATTGAAACACAATACAGCCGAGAACATGCTCGGTCAATCAGACTTCATACGGTGTATTCCCACGAACGAAGCCATTGGAAGCACGTCTAAAAGCACTGATGAATGCATATGTAACCCAGTTCCTGTTAGGGACTCTTATTCTGAAAGAGGAGAGCGGAAGTGTCTGCGTGTGGGTCGCTGTTTTGACTCTGTGTTGGGAGCGCTGGAAATAAAGTGGATCGCCCCGTTCAGTGAATGGAGTTAACCGATTCTTCTTTTATATATTACCCATGTATAGGCAACAATAATTTGTACATTATATTATTATTCATAGATTAGAAAACAAAAGGAGATCGTTAATACTTGGGAATAACATGGGAATGAATGAAACGCAGACAGTGTTTACAGGAAGTGCGTCATTATTGCGCATCTAGGACCCCGAGTCGATCTGGCAGCCGAGTCAATCTGGTACCAACACCGGCTGCTACAGCAGCAGCCGCTTTTGAAAACGCCTGGCCCTTCACACCATACATATGGTGATTGATGATGCACTAGATGAATAATTCCACAATGCAAAAAGAATGAGCAATGAAAGAAAATAAAGTCTGTAAAGTGACTAAACCGTAAACAAAGTGCCCGACAGTGCTACATAAAGTAAATATTAATTAATGTGACTATTATTGTAAGCACAAACAGAGGATAATGGGCATCAGGGCCATATATGTAGTCATAAACAACTGGTATGACGTTATGGTAGCCTATTTGTTGATCGGCTTCTTTCAGAACATATCACAACGGTGCTGCAGCGCGCCGCTTCCTATTGGTGCTTGAGGGGGCGATTGATGCGCATGAAATGCGCACCGCTGCACTTTGGCGCCGGTGTAAAGTTTTCAAGCTACCCCCGTTTTCAAGCTACCCCCCGGTAGTTTGAAAACGTTTTCAGGCTACCGGGGGGGTAATTTGAAATCGTTTTCAAGCTACCCCCCCTGTTTTCAAAGTACCCCCCTTTGTACATGACAAGCCCACTCCCCACAAACCGTTTAAGCGCGAGATGCATGCGTGAAAATGATAGTATTCATGTCCGAAAGATAAGTCTTATGTGTGATTATAATATAGAATGTATACTTGGGTGATAATGTATTATTACACCGAGGCTAAAGCAAAGTTGGCATATAATGCTGATTTCCGTAACGAATGTGGTATATATACGTAGCCTATACGTGTATATGTGGATTTGTTTCGCGCTAGAGATCTGAATTACTACCTTCTAATTACAAGTGACAGAGCAATTACCGGACAGTTTAGGGCTTTGATAATATTTTGACATGTATGAAATTAGCCTCTATGGTGGGTGTGAGGATGTCCATTTTTGAGGATGTCCATGTCCTTTTTGTCGATATTTTAAAGCATAATCATTATCTATATGTATTTTGTTTAGTGCGCGAAGCCGCAACCACTGTATACCTTAGGGGGTAGTTTGAAATCAAGGGGGGTAATTTGAAAACGTTTTCAAGCTACCCCCGGGGGTAACCTGACATCGATTTCATCCTACCCCCCGGTAGCCTGAAAACGTTTTCAAATTACCGGGGGGTAGGATTTATGGGGGGTAGTTTGAAATCGGTACACCGGTGTGTGGCCGGCTTTACCTAGGACCTCTCTGACCATCGGTGTGAGTCCGGGTCAGGATCCACTCCCTACCAACCAACCCCCGGCACACTACAACAACAGATTAAAGAATTTATATTTCTGTAATTTGCGCAACATTTCTGGACTAGAATTAACCGTGGCTGATGCTATTACCACTTCTGCTACTTGTTTTTAATTATTATTAATATTTAGGCCTACTATTTTTATTACTTTATCTTGTATCATTGCTGCTATCTGGCTGTTTGGTTACCAAGCCTATGAATTGTACTCTTGTGTACTTGTACAATATAAGATGTAAAAAAGTGATTTCTGATTCTGATTCTGAAGCTGTTCATCTTGAGCCTCAGACCTCTCCGATGGACGCTGCTTTGGTTTTGTTTTGTATTCTATGTAAGAAAGACATCGAATATACCAAATGAGCACTTAGAATGAGATGAACCAGTGCTGGGTGAGGATGTCCAAAACATGTTGCGTGTTGACAACCAGGCCCTCTGGCTGTCAGCATTCATGCCTTGTTAATCCTTCCTTTGTGTTGAGCGTTCTCCGTACAGGTAAGCAGGCTGTGTGCAAACTATACTTAAATACTTAACAAAGCACTTAAGTGTCCCTTCAGGCGCTTGTGACACCCGTTGAAGTTCCCTCTGTTGAAAGCGAGCGTATTTTTATAAGCAGCTTTGGTTGTAAGTTGTACAGTATGTCTGCTCCACCTAAACCTGCAGGCTGCACTGCTCCACCTAAAGCCGTGCGCCACCTAAAGCCAGACTCCATCTAAAGCAAGAGTCCACCTAAAGCCGTGCTCCACCTAAAGCCAGACTCCACCTAAAGCAAGAGTCCACCTAAAGCGTGCTCCACCTAAAGCCAGACTCCAACTAAATCCGTCTGCTGATATTGGGTGATTTCAATATCCATGTCTGTTGTCCAGGCAGACCCATGGTCAGCGAATTCTGCCACGTCCTGGATTCCTTCAGTCTTCTCCAGCACATAGACAAGGCTACTCATGTACTCGGACATAGTCTTGATCTTATTCTCTCCTATGGGATTTTTATTGACAAATTAAACATCGAAGACGCATCGTTCTCTGATCACATGCCTATTGTGTTTGATATCACTCTATCTAACCCCATGTGTACAGTTAAAACCCCAGGCCGTTTTTCCCGTTATATTAACTCCCACACTGCCAATCCAGTTCTCTGAAATGTTCAAAAAAACTGCATTCTCAAATGCTGATCGGCTTCCCTCCAACCCAGATGAATTGATTTCCCTCTTTCATTCCTCTTGCTCAGACATCTTAAACTCTGTAGCCCCCCTTAAATACAGGCGGCCCAAATTGACATCCCAACAGTGGTTGGATGAACCCACCCGCTCTTTTAGACAGGCCTGTCGGAAAGCTGAACGAAGATGGAAGAAAGACCATCTTACTGTTTCTTTTGACATTTTTAAAAATGCACTGTTGACTTATATCAGGCAGCCAGCCAAAAAAGCCAGAACCAAACATTTCTCTGATATTATAAATAAAAAATTCCCCATAGACCCCAAATTCTGTTTTGGTACCATAAACTCCATTATCAATCCCCGATGTATCCCCAGATGCTGACGCATCCACTGACATCTGTGGAAAAATTTCTTAAAATTTTTCACTGAGAAAATTGAAAACATCAGATCCCAGTTTAACCCCTCCCCATCTGACATCACGCCTGGCTGTTCAGGTGCTACAGTCATTTTTAACACATTCAAACAAGTTTCTTTAGAGGAGCTTAGGGAGATAGTCTCACATATGAAACCCACATCTTCCCCTCATGATGTTGTCCCATCCCATATCATTAAGGACACTTTTGATACAGTTGGCCCAAGTATTCAAAACATCATTAACTCCTGCCTAGCTTCTGGCACAGTCCCTTCATGTTTTAAGCATGCGGTCGTCCAGCCTCTGCTTAAAAAACACAACCTGGATGCTAAGTGTCTAAAAAATTATCGCCCAATTTCTAAGCTTCCTTTTATTTCTAAAGTGATGGAAAAAGTTGTCCTGTCACAACTGCAACCTTTTTTAGATTTAAATGAAATATCAGAACCTCTTCAGTCAGGCTTTAAAACTCTCCATAGCACTGAAACGGCTTTGTTAAAGGTGACAAATGATCTGTTACTCACATTAGATTCTGGTGAAAATGCTATCCTGGTTTTATTAGACCTTAGCGCTGCCTTTGATACTGTGGATCATAACACTCTTCTGACCCGCCTTGAACAGTGGGTTGGTATTAAAGGCACAGCCCTCGATTGGTTCAGCTCCTATCTGAAACATAGGACTTTCTCAGTATCCATCAGTCAGTTCTTTTTCATCCACTGCTCCTGTCTCCTATGGGGTCCCACAAGGGTCCATCCTTGGACCAGTCCTTTTTGGCCTGTACATGCTCCCGCTAGGGAACATTATCAGGAAACATAACATCTCATTCCACCTCTACGCAGACGACTCTCAGCTGTATCTTCCACTGAAGTCTAAGGACTCTTTACAACCTCTCCTGGACTGTCTGGATGATATTAAAGGCTGGATGGCAACTAACTTCCTTCAGTTAAACAGCAATAAGACAGAAGTCATGATCTTTGGCCCTCCTAAATCAAAACACACTCTTGTCAGCAACCTAGATAACCTTGAACCTTTTGTCAAGTCCCATGCTAGAAACCTTGGTGTCATCCTTGATTCAGAGCTTTGTCTTGACAAGCAAATTTGTGCTGCTGTCAAAAACTGTTTTTACCAGTTACGCGTAATTGCCAAAATCAAACCTTTCCTGTCTCCTAAAGACCTTGAAAAAATCATCCATGCCTTCATTACATCACGGCTGGACTATTGTAATTCCTTATACATAGGCCTACCCCAGTCCCTACTAAACCGCCTTCAGATGGCCCAAAATGCAGCTGCAAGACTGCTGACGGGCACTAAAAAACATGACCACATCACACCAGTTCTTGCCTCCTTGCATTGGCTTCCTGTTAATTTTAGAATTCAGTTCAAGGTTTTACTGATTGTTTTTAAAGCTCTTAATGGACAGGCCCCTAGTTACATTTCTGACCTTATCCATCCACACCAAGCCCCCAGGTCCCTCAGATCATCTGGCAATGCTCTCCTCCATGTGCCTCGGTCAAGGCTCAAGCGAAAAGGTGACAGAGCCTTTGCAGTTGCAGCGCCACGGCTGTGGAACCAATTGCCCCTGGACATTAAAAAAAGCCTCCGTCCATCCTTGTTTTTAAGTCTAGGCTCAAAAACTCACCTTTTCACTCTATCCTTCCCAGCTTCCTAACCCTCCGCGCTGGTTGCTCCATCTGTAACTCGTTATGTGTCTCTTGGTTGTCATTGCCGTCTCTGTTCCTGTTGTCATTGTTTCTGTTGATCTGTCTGCCTACTGTTGCTCGTCTCATATTGTAATTATTTGTTTACTTATTTTTATTTTATTTTATTTTATTTATATCACTATTATGTACAGCACTTTGGTCAGTGAAAGCTGTGTGAAATGTGCTTTATAAATAAATTTTACTTACTTACTTACTAAATCCAGACTCCACCTAAAGCTGTGCTCCACCTAAAGCCGTGCTCCACCTAAAGCCAGACTCCACCTAAAGCAAGAGTCCACCTAAAGCCGTGCTCCACCTAAAGCCAGACTCCAACTAAATCCAGACTCCACCTAAAGCTGTGCTCCACCTAAAGCTATGCTCCACCTAAAGCCAGACACCACCCAAAGCCAGACTCCAAGTAAAGCCAGACTCCACCTAAAGCTGTGCTTCACCTAAAGCCAGACTCCACCCAAAGCCAGACTCCAACTAAAGCCAGACTCCACCTAAAGCAAGACTCCAACTAAAGCCCACACTCCACTTAAGCAAGACTCCACCTAAAGACGTGCTCCACCTAAAGCCAGACTCCACCTAAAGACGTGCTCCACCTAAAGCCAGACTCAACCCAAAGCCAGATGCCAACAAAAGCCAGACTCCACCTAAAGCAAGACTCCACCTAAAGCAAGACTCCACCTAAAGCCAGACTCCACTCAAAGCCAGACTCCACCCAAAGCCAGACTCCACCTAAAGCCAGACTCCACCCAAAGCCAGACTCCACCTAAAGCCAGACTCCACCTCAAAGCCAGACTCCACCCAAAGCCAGACTCCACCTAAAGCCAGACTCCACCTAAAGCCAGACTCCACCCAAAGCCAGACTCCACCTAAAGCCAGACTCCACCCAAAGCCAGACTCCACCCAAAGCCAGACTCCACCTAAAGCCAGACTCCACCTAAAGCAAGAGTCCACCTAAAGCCGTGCTCCACCTTAAGCCAGACTCCAACTAAATCCAGACTCCACCTAAAGCTGTGCTCCACCTAAAGCTGTGCTCCACCCAAAGCCAGACTCCACCCAAAGCCAGACTCCACCTAAAGCCAGACTCCACCTAAAGCAAGAGTCCACCTAAAGCCGTGCTCCACCTTAAGCCAGACTCCAACTAAATCCAGACTCCACCTAAAGCTGTGCTCCACCTAAAGCTGTGCTTCACCTAAAGCCAGACTCCACCCAAAGCCAGACTCCACCTAAAGCTGTGCTTCACCTAAAGCCAGACTCCACCCAAAGCCAGACTCCAACTAAAGCCAGACTCCACCTAAAGCAAGACTCCAACTAAAGCCAGACTCCACTTAAGCAAGACTCCACCTAAAGACGTGCTCCACCTAAAGCCAGACTCCACCTAAAGACGTGCTCCACCTAATGCCAGACTCCACCCAAAGCCAGATGCCAACAAAAGCCAGACTCCACCTAAAGCCAGACTCCACCTAAAGCAAGACTCCACCTAAAGCCAGACTCCACCTGAAGCAAGACTCCACCCAAAGCCAGACTCCACCTAAAGCCAGACTCCACCCAAAGCCAGACTCCACCCAAAGCCAGACTCCACCTAAAGCCAGACTCCACCTAAAGCCAGACTCCACCCAAAGCCAGACTCCACCCAAAGCCAGACTCACCTCAAGCCAGACTCCACCTAAAGCCAGACTCCACCCCAAGCCAGACCTCACCTAAAGCCAGACTCCACCCAAAGCCCACACCTCCAAGCCAGACTCCACTAAAGGCCAGACTCCACACTAAAGCCAGACTCCACCCAAAGCCAGACTCCACCTAAAGCCAGACTCCACTCAAAGCCAGGCCTCCAACCCAAACAGCAAGACTCCAGCTAAAGTCAGACTCCACCTAAAGCCAGACTCCACCCAAACCAGACTCCACCTAAAAAGCCAGATCCACCCAAAGCCAGACTCCACCAAAGCCAACCACCAAAGTCAGACTCCACCTAAAGCCGTGATCCACCTAAAGCTAGAC
>OLKM01005608.1:5000-16591 GCA_900291075.1 Melanogrammus aeglefinus | reverse complement strand
AGCAAACCTTGGATGACGTGAGAACCACTTTTGAGTTTCCATTATTATTTCATTCGTTTTTAAGGTACGACTTTGAAATTGCCAGAATTGGATTGCTAAGTTCTACAGCTCTGATGTGCACTGTACGGGGAAAAAAAATACAATCATATTTTCAATCTTTCAACCTGTTTGTCCTTCTGTTTACATTAAATTGCGTGTTGCTCCTTAACTTGCTTCTATAAATAAACCGGTTTGTGATCGTTGACTTTGGCCTACTCACCTAACAACAACACCGTTGTACTTAATCGACTGAGAATAACTCATTGAACAAGTAGAGACTATTCCTAGCACGACCGATTACATATCTTGACCCTCAAATCAAAACATTCATTTCTCATTTTTTCCAGCGATATACCTGTGAGTGTCCGATCCCACGTTGCCTTACGTTTAATTGCCCCCAATCTGCTTTGGAATTTCATAATTTTTAAGATTTAGTTGTAGTTTACCATCGGTCCTCAATTTTACCAAACGTGAAGCCCAATCGTGTATCCCTGCCCCCCGCCTGCCCCCCCAACAACACACACGAAACTCTTCCGCTCCCAAACACTTCTCTCACGATTCGCTAAAGAGATGTTGCAAAATCAAATGCAATTATATAATGCTCAACAGCAGGGGCTGGTTCACTGGTAGGAGGTGCACAACAAGAAAATAGAAGACGTCTGAGTCAATCCCGCTACTTAATAATCACCCCTGCAGTGTTTACTAGCATACAGTAGATGGAAGGCGGGCCAAAAGGATAAGTGAATGCTAATTCCTATTAAAGAATTTCTTCACAACATTTAACATTATATGGAATGCAAATTAGAAACGTAGTGGGGTGTGTAATAATCAGAGGCCACGGATAGAGAAATAACGCTTATATTCTAATAATAAGGGGCTCACCGGCAGGCAGTTAATTCTCTGGTACTTTATAATTGTTAGTTCCATGTGTGATTTCGGGTTAGTCCCCCTCCCCCCTCTTATCTCTCCCATTTAAGAGATACAACGTATATATATCCGTTCCCTCTCTTTTCGTCTCCCACGCTCAAAGACTTATTTGGATCATTTGAAACCGATCAAGGACATCGTTGCTTTCAAACTGCATGTCGAAAACATTGTTTAAACAACACAATGTTCTCAGGCCTGCACGCAATTTGAGGATAAAGATGTATGGCTGATTTTTTAAAAGTGACATTAAGAGACATTCGCCGGTTTAACCCTCCCCTCCTTGAGTCTAACCGGAACATATTTAGCCATTTGGTTTTACCGCCGCTTTCCACCTTTCTCGCTAACACACTAGTGTCAATTTAGGGAGTAAGTCCTCATTTCACTAACAGAGTGAATGATGTCCCTTTCCTATAGATATATAGCAACCAGCTAGTGATCCTGGTTTCGGCTTCTCACCAGATGAGTCCTTGGGAAACCGTTTAATTATGTTGCCCAGTCCGAGTGCCAATTCGACCCCGTCCTCCTATCGCCCTGGTCCACTCGATCCAATAACTCCATCATATAACGCCGGGTAATATGGATGTTTCGCTATTTGTCCAAGGCTCCCTGGCGAATTTACGGTTAAAAACCTTTTCATCTAAATGGGGGGGGGGGTAGGTTACGTGAGTGCGAGTGGATGTTCAAAAGGAAGGCACTACCAACAGTGCTCTCTACTCATTTCAACCTGCCGTAGTAATAGAGCTGTCATCTGAGCCAGCTTTAATAAAGAGCAGATGACTGACCACTCACAAAGGAATAGGCACACTTACAATGTTATGTTAGGATATAAAGCCCTGTGTGCTCCACGGATGAAACAACAAGACCACACCCAACCTTAGGTGTTCTATGCTGGCGATTCTTGTATTTGCTCGAGATGCTTCTAGTGTCACTGTGACAATAATAATGCAAATATGGAAATTATGACAAACACCAAACTATTTGATTTCTGCTCTTTCCTTGTTTTAACCCTCGCGGCTGGTTCACCATCACCCCCTACATCGGCCTGTAATAAAACAAGATTAGCTGTAGCCTCATAAGCTTGATGACCTCATGAATCCTTACTTACCTTCACAGTCATGCAGGACTGAGAAAGCGGTTCAAAGAATTATTGTTCATTCCCATCCAACACTCCACTGACGTGGATCATCGGAAAATGTAGCCCGCTCTGGCAACTTTGAATTGTCATACACGTTCCTATTTGACGGATTATTCTCCATTCACAATCGTAATCATCACAGAGATGTTTAATCTCCAAGGATGCACTCCATCACTCCCTTCTCATTATTTTCTACCATCTCCATTCTTTGATCGAAACACAAGAACGTAAAGCGTGTCGGTCCTAACTTGAATGAGCGATGAAAATGTCAGCAGGCAGTTAAAGAATTTGAGGGAGATATGACCTTCAATAAAAGTGCATCAAAACACAGCTGGCCGGAGCTCAAAACACGAAGATCAAGAGGATCACACAGGAACGACAAGCTTGAGCGCTAGGCAACTAACAGACACCTGTTCTCTCTCTCTCCTCTCTCTCTCCCTGTACGTCTGATGTTTTGTCTTTCTGTCCTCTCTCTCTTTCAATAAAGTCTTGAACTTTGTTCCTATCTACTTCTGTCGTTCTCTTTCATTTGTCGTTGTTTTTAGGGATGTGAATAACTTGAATCTTTCAAGTCGAAGAATTGTGGGTGGTGGGTATAAACTGTTGAAATATCATCGTGTGCCAATATTCACAAAAAGCAGGCCATTGATTATCGCCAAAAATATTCTTAAACATACAAAGCTACAAAAGTTATTGCACATTTAATGAGTTTACCTGCTATTAGGTCACTGGCACTTAAGGGGAATCGTCTCCATCTAGTGTAAATGACAGATGTTTTGTGTAAATGACAGATGTTAGTAAAGTATTTATGTCGGTTTGCGCTTGTTCACTGCTGCTACTTACCCTGGTGAGTGTTTATGTAAATCCATCCTGTCTTTGTTTCTCCGCTTGTCAGATTTGTTGATACGTTAATAAGTCGCTAATAAGCTTAGCGACTAGCTAGCCTACCTATATAAGCACTATCAGATAGACAAAGGCCATGATGAGCAGTGAACTAAACTATCTTATACGGTTACGATGTTTACTTTTTTTGGAATTGTTTCTCCCAAATAAGCACCCCCCACCGCCAAAGTTTATTACTATATATGTTGTATCATGTTTCCCCTTAGAACCACATTCTTCCTCCAATAAACGTTTCTAAGTCGAAGCTACCCTCTGTGATTCTCTGATGATTCACTCCCCCCCTAATGTTCACCAGTGCCATTTCGCACATCTGCAGTGGCCCCAGAGCTCTGTTTCAACAGCCTTCTCAAGGGTGCCCAGGTGGAACTTTTGCAGGCCTTTGACATTAGTTATCGTTTACCAACAGAGTAGGTCGACACTCACAATAGGTTGTTGAATGACATCAGACTCGGTCCCCCGTTCTTGAATTGGTGCTGTTTCTTTCTGTTGTATGCATTGCATATTCATATTTGTGCTTGTGTATTGTGTACGCCTATATTGTTTTTCTGTGCATGATTAATAATAAATAAAAGGAAAAATGGTGCTAAAGAACCAACTGTAGTTCCGTCCGTTAATTTGTGCATTTCAACAGGGTTTTTACTTTACTTTTGAACGGTCCAAATGAAAAACATATGGCTTGTGAACGAAAAATGTAATATTCAATTGATCTGATCCATTCCTACTTTGATGTTTATCTTTGGGTTTGTGAGCAAGATACTGTATGTTGTTAACTATACAGCCCCACTTCTACAGTCTCTTTGGATCGATAAAGGGTAAGAGTAGATGTCTTGTTCCAAAGCTGTAGCATTTTAGTTTGGCAAATTTAAAAGAAAACCATGGAATGCACTCTGGTAGCAGCTAATAAAACAACTGTAAAACTTAATGAACTCGGTCCTTTTACGACAAGGGATACTAAAATGTCAAGCAGCAGAAAACCAATAGCTTGAGCCACTGCCCCTGACAGTGTCTGTTGCACGGCCCGGTTGTGATGGGGGTAAAGTATGACGTCTTGACAGGTAGCGGGTAGCTTGGGCAGAAATCGAAACGGGTACAGAGTATAGATTCTCAAAGCAAAATGTCGGATGGATGGATGGATGGATCGACAATATAATGGAAGTGCAATCGAACTTGAAAGAAAACCTGAAGAAATGTGTCGGTGTATATTATTCCGTCTCCAATGGTGGTGTCAGCCCCCATTAGTTTCAAACTGGAAAGGTTCTCGCTGTCTTACTGAGGACCGTACTTGGGTCCTGTTAAAGGTCCAGCCATGAAGTAACGTGTCCTTGGGCAATAAGAGACAGTAACACTAGAGTAACCCCAGAAAAGAAATGAGGAAAAATGGCTGAGCGCCGGGAGTGGACGTGCGTGGAGCGACGCGCGTGGAGCGACGTCCGTGGAGCGGCGTGCGTGGAGCGGCGTGCGTGGAGCGACGTGCGTGGAGCGCCTGCGTGGAGCGGCGTGCCAGAGCGGCGGTCTCATGTGGGGAGATAAAAGAGGAGAGGGGAGTTTGATGACGACATACAGGAGAGTGACAGTGCAACACGCGCCCCAAAACACCAGCCACCTCAGCCTCTATCGACAGCCCTGCTCCCCACTGGGGTGAATGGAATATACATGCCAATGTGACAAAGTGTGTGTGTGGGGGGACAGACGGACAACAAATGCAAATCCAGTGTCCTATTTTAACCGCCCTTCCCCGTTTGAGTCAAAGGATTTGTGATGGAAAGGTCAGAGTCATGTCTGTCACGACACAGGCGTTTTAGATAAATATGTCACGGTGGTTCTCCGATTTTATTTTATCATGTTTATTAAAAATGTAAGCCAAATAATAAGCTAAATCTTGCAATGTAACATATGGGCGCTAATACGGGGATTTGAGGACGGCCCTAGTGTGCCGTACGATAGATTATCTGAAGGAAGGAGGTCAGTCTGGAGACGGCGCTGGCTCCGAGCGAGCCGCTCGGCGGTGTTCCCCCCGTCGGAACCTGTTTGACCTGCAACCACGTCGAGGGGATCAGCGATAAACTTCACGTCCATCCCCTGGGTTGGGGCGGATGATCCTGGACTGATCCAAGGTTTTGGATAGAAGCAGATTAGGTACACGCGCTATAATTGCCAGGATGTTTGCAGTACAGATTAAAGAGAGTTGGCCAAAATTATGTTATAGCGGGTGGCATAGATTAACACCCCCCCCCCCCCCCTGTGCCATGGCGACCAGACTAGTGGAGTGGTAGTGAGCAGGCTCTGAGCCGGAGTTTATGACCTGAGTTTGGGCGAAATTGTGTAATAGCTCTCTTGATATATAGCGGGGAAATGTGCGAAAAGATCTTTGGTCAAATTTTCAAGCCAACTTTACTTTTGCCTTCAAATTGACACACGGTTTACTTTCATATATAATTTTTGTGTATGATACCACATAAATGAGGCAGGCAGCCTGGGGAATGGGCAGGAATTGAATTGACAAAGTGGTGCTGAATGTACGTCCAGAAAAACAGGAAGTAGACGCTGATCATTTTGTTAATTATATTTCAAACCGTTTACAAATTAATACAAATGAATTGAAAACCAAGTAATTGCGTGTGCGGTTGTCAAAACAAATGAATGACATTTTTTTTCAAATCTGTCCGTTAAGGGTTAACCATTGTGTAGCATAAACTTGTGAGTGTGGATGTTTGGGGCTCCATCGGGGAAGCGGCTAGAGTGGAAGGGGCCCGATGTGACCATGGATGACCAACTTCTGACTTTGTGGGAGTCTTTTCTTATTGACTAATTGTTATCAGGCCATCATTAATATTATTTCCTACCTTATCTCCTTCTAAAAAAATCTAGGCCTTTCCTTGTGTAACCATTCCAGATAAAGACAGTATGGCTGGTCGGTCTGAGGCATAGTTAAACTTGGTAGGACTAATAACACCATCTAGCGCCATCGCTTGACTTATAGCTATGATTGTAAATAATAATATACCAGTTGATGTGATAAAACCATAGCTACTCCTTTCATCTCCCAAACGCAAGACACAGCTTGAGATTTAAAGAAGAACATCCGTCAGTGTAATGTGTCTCACTTGGCCATGTATTCTCAAAACCACAAAAATGGGTCACGGAAATAAAGTAAACACAAATCCAAGATATATTTCAGCACACCACTGGCCAAAATAAAAGGGAAGAAATTACATAAAAAACTGTATTTAAGCACACCATGCACATGGTGTGACGCGGAATTAGGCAAAGCTGGGTTGAGGGCCTTCGTGTAAGCAGTGGTAGTTGTGCGGTCGTCACAATGTAGCACGTATTAGCCCTTACAAGGACGATGTGTGCCGTCACACCCCAGTCTCAGTGTAACAAATGAATGTAAATTAAGCTCTTACTTTGAAAGTACTGACAATGCGCTTTAACACATGCAGTTCTGTGTCAAAAGATTAATGAATAGAAAATGTTAATTTAGCAACAAAACGCGGCATAGATCAAGAGGAGCAAAGAACAGGGGAATAAATTAATTTACGTTGTGATACAATGTATATGCAAATAAGATCATTCGGAGGCCATTATCGCAACAATTAATATTTGTCAATCACTGAAACAATTTGGATCAGAATTGTGACAAATGGTTGATTATTCATTATGCGCTCTAATTAGATCATAAATTGCATAGACACGGGGAGGGTTTTCGACAGACATGCTGTGCGGAGAGGTACAACATCCGTCTGGAGGGGCTAGAGGCAGTGTGATAGGTGAAGAGGTTGATTTTGATTCTGGGTTGTTTACTTTCTAATAACTGAGACTGAGTTTGAGACCAACAAGGCAGTTGTGCAAGCCAGGGTTCATATGCCTGAGATTAAAAAATATTCAAATTAAAGTAAAAGGTACAAAAAATAAAGAAAGAAAGAGCATCTATATACACAATAGAAATGTGAGTGTCAATGCAAAGAGTAAATGCAAACATTAAATACAGTACAGCTAGACTATCAACAGTACATAGTGCAATATTGAAACTAGTGTACATCAACATTTACAGAATGTAAACTAGAATACTATTGGTTACCCTTCTGCTTTCCTACTTCACATGAACATACACATATAACAACACAATCACGCCAATGATCGTAAGCTGCACAAGGCATGCAGTGCTGTGCCTTCAGAGCACTGTGATCAAGTTCTCAATGAGCCATTGAAGGAAGCGCTTGCCGTCCTACGACCAGAGCACAGCCCACCTCTGCTGTCAACGTCAAAGGGACCGCAGTGTTACTTTACAATGCAATCTCTCATTATACCACTTCGGTCATGCCTTTGCAAAGTTTTCAAGGTTCGGATCTATATAACAGCCACCGAGTCTTACCCTAAAGGGATGAAGCGATGACAAAGTGATCGAAAGGTTACTGAAAGCCTTGGGTTCCCGGTGACTGAGCGCTGCTATACTGTTCTCCGCCGCTCAGCTCGGCTCTGCGTTATCAGTTGATATCAGAGGAGGTCTCACTGGGACTGCAGGTAAATCAATTGGGGGTCTGATCAGGGAGTGCTGGCGTGTCACCTAGCGCATTAGCTTCATTTGCACTTCATTGCCTGCAACGCTGGGCAGTGCTAAACAGCCACCCGTAGCAGGCTTCAACATACGCGCACCCAAATGCACAACCACATCCCCCCATTCACCCTCCCACATACCGTACACACTGGATTTAAGAGACCCAGGTGCAGAGGTTCAATATATGTGTGTACGTGTGTGTATCTGTGCATGTGTGTTGTAGAGTGATTTCATGCAAACAAGTATGCACATATAGGTGCTTGAGTGTGCGTTATTTGTGTGCATCTGTGTGTGTGTGTACTAGTTAGCCCGAGTGTGTGCATGTACATTCATGTGTTTGTATGTGTGTGTGTGTGTGTGTGTGTGTGTGTGTGTGTGCGTGCGTGCATGCGTGCGTGCATGCAGCCATCCTTGCGCGTGTGTGTGTGTGTGTGCACGCTAGCCACTAGAGCGCCAAAGAAACGAGGGAATGTAAAAGATGGTGGCCCGGAGAGGAGAGGATTGGATAATAATGGAAAAGAAATGGGAAAGATGGGGGGATGATTTAAGGGCTGAATAATTGACTGAAGAAAGCTGGGAAGGAAAACAACGAGTAATCTCTTGACAATTCAGCCCCTCTGGATGCCGGCAATTATAGAAAATGGAAATTGTCTTCTAAATCTTTCTTTTTCCAAGTCTGTATTATGGGGCACAGGGACCCTTTCAACGAATCGTTCGTATCTATATGGGATGGGGGAATTGGTTGCTGATATAACTTAGCCTCTATTTCTCTAAGTACTTAAAGTCATTTTTTCCGCCAACCACTTTAAGAACATTCATATTTGTACCCCCACACATCCATCTATTTCTTGTGCTTGTTCTTTTGTAAAAGCAGCTTCATATTCACGTCCTATATTAAGACTGCGTTTTCCTTTATGAAAAACTTTTATCATTGAATCCTTATAATTGGTAAAGGTTCACTTTCTTTTGGCCCTAACAACACAACCATGCATTTTACCAGAACTATAGAAGCAGCAGAATGCTTCCTTGAAAGCAGAATCTCTAGCAAATTGAAAACCAACCTTCAAGTTAGTTTTTTTCTTGTCCCTTGAAAATAGTCATAATATTTGAACACACGAGGAAATCCAATTGGTTCAATGAAGCCATTTAAATTCATAAAAGACATAAAGTCAAATAGATGCTTAAAAACACGTCTGCCTCATCTGTGAGCTTGTGTCCAATCACCTTTGCGACCAGACAACCTCTGGTCTCAGATCTCAGCATGACACCTGTACAGCTCCTAAGAACGACCCTGCAGTGTATAACAGCAGTAGGACAGCTCCTGAACACAACACTGCAGTGTATTACAGCAGTAGGACAGCTCCTGAACACAACACTGCAGTGTATAACAGCAGTAGGACAGCTCCTGAACACAACACTGCAGTGTATTACAGCAGTAGGACAGCTCCTGAACACAACACTGCAGTGTATAACAGCAGTAGGACAGCTCCTGAACACAACGCTGTAGTATATTACAGCAGTAGAACAGTTCCTGAACACAACACTGCAGTGTATTACAGCAGTAGAACAGCTGAACACAACACTGCAGTGTATCACAGCAGTAGAACAGCTCCTGAACACACATGCAGTTATTATAGCAGTAGAACAGCTCCTGAACACAACACTGCAGTAGTATATTACAGTACAGCTTGAACAGACACTGTAGTATATTACAGCAGTAGAACAGTTCCTGAACACAACACTGCAGTGTATTACAGCAGTAGAACAGCTGAACACAACACTGCAGTGTATCACAGCAGTAGAACAGCTCCTGAACACAACACTGCAGTGTATTACAGCAGTAGAACAGCTGAACACAACACTGCAGTGTATCACAGCAGTAGAACAGCTGAACACAACACTGCAGTGTATTACAGCAGTAGAACAGCTGAACACAACACTGCAGTGTATTACAGCAGTAGAACAGCTGAACACAACACTGCAGTGTATTACAGCAGTAGAACAGCTGAACACAACACTGCAGTGTATTACAGCAGTAGAACAGCTGAACACAACACTGCAGTGTATTACAGCAGTAGAACAGCTGAACACAACACTGCAGTGTATTACAGCAGAAGAACAGCTGAACACAACACTGCAGTGTATCACAGCTGTAGAACAGCTGACACAACACTGCAGTGTATCACAGCAGTAGAACAGCTGAACACAACACTGCAGTGTATTACAGCAGAAGAACAGCTGAACACAACACTGCAGTGTATCACAGCAGTAGAACAGCTGAACACAACACTGCAGTGTATTACAGCAGTAGAACAGCTGAACACAACACTGCAGTGTATTACAGCAGAAGAACAGCTGAACACAACACTGCAGTGTATTACAGCAGAAGAACAGCTGAACACAACCCTGCCGTGTACCGCAGCACTACCACACCAGCGTGATCAAGGGATGGTGGAGAGCATGGGCACGGTGGGTGGTGGGTTGTGGGAGTGAGCTGTAGGGCTCTTCAACTGGAATGACCAGCTTTTTGGGGCAGTAAGCAGTGGGGCTTATCAGCCCTACACCATGCCCAGGGCGTTAGATATACTTCACAGGTCCGCTTACGCCTCTGTAGTGCCACTAGATGTTTTCACTGATACCTCAGAGGTGTGCGCGTGTGTTTCTGTGTGTGTCTGTGTGTAAAAAATAAAAAGAGGTATCACACACACAATTCCTGAACACTGAAAGACTTTAGTCTTGTGATTCAATTTAATGAGGTTAATTGAATTGAATAGCACATAGAGCCAGTAACTGAGAATGAAGTCATTGTACTTGAATTAAAAATACAAATTGTAACATTGATTCTGTGAATTTAAAAAAGCGTCCTGGTGTCCAAGTTTAAATAATGTACCGAGTTGAGAGGTGTCCCATCCCGAAGCTTGTCGCAGATTGCCAGGTTGGGGAAACTCACGAACAGGAGCGCAAGTGTGCCAAGCATTTTATTTTGAGATGACCGCAATTATTTTATTTTGACAATGACAAAACTCAAGGAGTAAGTCCTCCAGCCAATGTATATGTTGGCATAATCCGTCTTGAAATCCTACTGGGCTCTGAGCTGTCTTTTTACATTTTACATTTAGGGCATTCTAGCAGACGCTTTTATCCAAAGCGACTTACATCAGTTAATACACACATTGACACACTGACGACAGAGTCAACCATGCAAGGCGACAGGGTAAGGGTTAAGTGTCTTGCTCAGGGACACATCAACACTCAGCCACGGATCGAACTAGCAACCTTTCGGTTACAAGACAACTGCTCTACCTCCTGAGCTCAGCCGACCACCATCTTTTATATGCAAATCCAAGATTTTATCGTGTTGTTGTTTTTTTTTCCCAGTGAAAACATTTTCCTGTGCTGGTCCTAGAGCATCTTTGGTAACGACGTGGTTAGATGATTATTATTACTATGATTTTTAGCAAGCCTTTTATTCCAACAAACTAAAATATCAGCTATGAAAACATTTTATTACGATGAGTGTGTAGCCGGCTCACGGGCTATCAGTGAGTTTAAAGTGCATGTTTCTCAGTCTGTCTTGGTGATTCTAATGACAAAGTGGTAGCGTGCGAGTGTGATGAATTACCACTCGAGAAATTTCAGGAAATAGCTGAAGCTGCTGCTTAGTAAAAAGACATGCTTACAGAGAGCGAGCACGCCATCATCACTGACAATCTCGGTAAGGGGTAACAGCAGTCTTAAGGCAACGCAACAAACAGAAAGTAGTCAAACAAGCAAATGTTCTCAGAATACAAATCTAACTTGCTGATATTTTAGTTATTTTTAATATTTGGGGCCTGCCCCAAGGGTTCATATTCAGAATCAGGCTGAGAGGGAAGAACTATCCACAACGTTTTTTAGTGAATCGACAAGTGCCCCAACATTGTGATGCTCTACCAACAATGTCAATGCATCAGGTGATAGGATTCTTCAATGTTTTCTAAGAAATGTTAGTTTAACTGCATCAGTACCATGATGTAGCTCTGTATACGG
>OLKM01005608.1:0-2500 GCA_900291075.1 Melanogrammus aeglefinus | reverse complement strand
TCTCTCCCTCTCTCCCTCTCTCTCTCTCTCTCTCTCTCTCTCTCTTCTCTCTCTCTCTCTTCCCTCTCATCTCTCTTCTAGCATTCACTAGCAAGAGTAGCTCTTTTCCTCCTTAACCTCGCTACCTCCTTCTATTGCTTCTTCTCCCTCAATGTCATGTCTTCAGAAGCAAAGTACACACAGTCGTTTAAGCTCGAACACGAACACACGTGACCAAAACGCATCACCCACCCAGTCGAGCAGCCCGCGCCCTGACATCAGGAAACACACGGAGCGGACGTGCGTGCACGCACACCGAGATCATACAACACGCCAGTCATCCTCACGCCAAGAGGAGGCAAACAGAACCACCACGCAAACAGAACCGTCACACATTCAGCAACACACACAGGCCCGCGGGCTCCCCTGCAGCAGCCCTCGGAGAGGATCAAGTTTATCCCGACGAGGCGGGGCCGCGCCATAGGATGAGGAGGATGAGGATGATGAAGGCTTGGCTCTGACACGCTGGCTTATATCTGCAGATCATGGCTGAACCCCAACCCGCCCCCCGCCCCCCCCCCCACCCCTCTAACCGGGCCAATAAGCTGAAACCAAGCCTACCAGGATACGGTTCGGAGCCAAAGGCGCTGCTCCGAGCTGCATACTGATTACATATTATGTTTTATCTCTGTAATGTCTGCTTTTTCAGCTTGTTCAATGATTTTCACTCAAACTCTCTCAGGTTCCCCGTATTAACAGATGCTCTCGGTTCGTCGTTTCTATTTATTGCTCCTTCTTGACTGAGTTCCTGAGTTTGATTCGTTACTTTACCAGGGGGATAAGTGAAAGTTAAGCAAGTAAATAGCAAAGATGCTGTATATTTGATTTGTTTTTTTTAATGCTTCATATATACAATACTATATATCAATACTATAATGATCATTTTCATTGAATTGTATCATTCAATACAAAAATAAATATGTTATAAACATTGTTTAGTAGATATAGCACATGGCGTGAGTTATTTGTCACTTGTGTGCATTCCACCATATGGGATCAATATGCCATTGATGTTTTCATTTGTTTTTGCTCAAGAAACACACCGGGGGCATATAACAGTGTTGATGACTTTTTCTTACTTCTGTTAGGCCCAGGCCTTCTTTGCAGTGATTATTGCGTTTAAGGGAGCTCTTATCTATTTCTTTACAATGCATGAGGTGGTCCTAAAAAAGTTTTTAATGACAAAATCAGTGGGTACAACCTAAAGACAAAGATCGGGCACCTTTGACTTTGCTGGTTTCTAATAGTAAATCAAAGACACTCCCATCCTCTGACTTTCTCTCTCGGCCTTTAAAATATGTATGAACAGTGAGTTTACGAAACTTTCTTCAACTGAGACAACTGAGCAATTTGATCAGCACACCCGATTCAGAGAGTTTTGGCTCCGGCACCACCTTCACCACAGCCAATGGCATGTCCCATCTACTTTTACAGAGACCACCTTTCACCAGCAAGACAGTTATTCCAGAAAGTTGCAGGGCGCCTTCCCGAGATCAAAGTGGGGCTCTGTGGCGTCCCATAACTCTTACATAAGTAAAAGGGGGTTTCATCAGCGCTCCAAAACCAGTCTCCACAACTCTTCCCCGCGCTCTCTCCAGTCTTAATTCAGGACTATTAGGTCCTAATGGTTTATCATCGATATCTCTGTGATGGTAATTCATCTCAATGGGGGCCGCCGCAAAGTGGAGCCGTAGCCTCATTGAGTCGAATTCATCATCATCATTAAATAGTGCGGGGGTGGTGGGACTGGTGTGTTGTGTGTGGGGGGGTGGTATTAAGAAGTTTGTGTCTCTTTTGCATCGATTTTTGCTGTCTGTGATAAATCAAATCATCATCTTAAACATATCACTAACATACGTATTTTTAATGGGTACTAAATCGTTGTAAGGTGAATGATTTAAGTACATCATATAACATCTTAGCTCAGGTTTTTTATTTTAATTGAAATCCGTTTGATGTCATTTTTTTTGAAACTATCGACACCAAACCGCTACACTTTACCGAGAGTAGGGAGACTGGAGGTGCTTACAAGTTTGAAGTCCTTGGCCACTCTGACCACGGACTTTGGGATGATGAATCATTTGAACAACTCACACATGTTCACGTTCGGAGTTAGGGTTAGTTTGAGCGTCTTTGCCCCGTAAACTTTCCAATCAAATAATATTATAAAAAGTGAAAAAAAAATAAGTATGCAATTTTTACTCTATAAAAGTATAAATTATTAAATATATTTGAAGAATGAATAAAAAAAATAAGTATGCATGTGTGATCTATAAAAGTAGATCCATCGCTGACTTTTTAATAAAAAAGGAAACAGCAGAATAAAAATAGCCACTTTGGAAGCATATACTAAATATGAATTGAAATGTATGCATCGGCGCACACCGCATCGTGGAGGCCTGCCAGGCGATCGATCACAAATATGTGCCAGCCATTAAAACCCTATCACGTACATTGACTT
>OLKM01005607.1:0-16594 GCA_900291075.1 Melanogrammus aeglefinus | reverse complement strand
CAAGTTGTGCCCCAGTCCTTTATGATCTGTGAATTTGCTCCTGTAAACACGATGCAGCACAGTCAGTACTTGTCTACGCCCCTCAGTCTGCTCCTCTGGTTCCCGCACGATTCCCACCCGTTGCTCTCGCCGTGTCGCGGCCAGGCTATTTCGCAATTAATCTTTGAATGTTGTCTTGTGGTCTTCCTTCGATTGCGTTGCTCCGCATGCAATGTGGAAATGTTTTAAGACAAGTTCCATCATCTTAGCCTCAATCCACCAACCACCCTCCCTGTCTGCCGACTCTATTGCCTCAGAGCCTTATTGGATGTAAATCCTGAACTGCCGATCCTGGAACTAGATGGCCACGCGTCACTCCACTGCGCCGTTGAAGCTAATCGTCACTGGCGTCGTCATTCCAAATTCACCCAAAGCTTTGTGCTCATTTCTATGTAGACGGATCATCTACAATCTTCTGGAATTCCAGGATCATTTTGTATTTAACCTGAAACAACCAAAGCAACATTTTAAATCAACAGTTTAACAATGAACATCCAAAGCATACAGTTATGATAGGGCCGGTAAAACAAGCCAATTCACTCACGGGTGAAATGTCTCGGGCAGAATGAGCAGAATCATATCCCGATTACACCCAATACCCTTCAATAAAAATAAATAATATATACAATTCACAATGTCCAAGTCTGTTGGCTTGAAACATCAACGGGCAACATTTGTATTGCAATGCTTGCTCTGGAAGTTCACTGGAGGCCGTGCCAAGTATCTGCCAATAGTTGGGCTTTGTGCGTGGCCTGACAACGGCTGGTTCTGGACTAATCAGGGATAATATCAAAGCTGAGGGCAGAGTAGATGTGGACTGTTCAGTGCTGTCTTCTTTGATCTTCTTCTGGGTTAGACTGAGGACTGTAGCCAGCTCTGAAAGCCACGTGTGTTCAGAAGACTGACACCACTAGCCTAAATGTTGAAGGAGAATATTCAACACCGAAATCAGTATGTAATGTAGCATACCTATTTAGATCAAATTAGTGGATTCAGTAAATCGAGGTTAGCCTACCTGGACAACTCACAAGATCATCTTTCACTTCCCCGAATGAAGTTAGGGTTTATATGACTTATAACTTTGTTTCGTGATGCATCCTCCCCCACACCAATTGTGAACAATCATATATAACGCGAAAAATAAGCAAACAACTTTACCTCAAGTCTATCCGTACCACTTGCCGCACTGGAGGATGCATTTCCTCTCATGAAACTCTTTTTGGTTCTTTGGTGTCAGCCAGCTCTTATGGAATGATGAGGTCGTCCTTATCAAAATGAGCACTGCAGACACGGTGATCCTTCTGCCTTAGCGTCTTGATTGGCGTCTCAATGTCCACATTCAAAACAATAAGCCACTGGTCTACCAGAGATCGGTCATTGTACTGCAATGGCAGTCTATGGAACGTTTCTGGAGTGTTAATTTTCTTTCTTTTTTTCGCAGCCGGGGAAAACACAAACACGAACCATCTCTCTAGACTACAAGCTGTAGATGGTCGTCTCTCCGGTCTTGAGTGATGACCCTATCTCGTCAATATTAGTGGTCTTCCTTCATCAACGTGCCATGCTTGATTGTAGCAAACAGTTATTTTGTAACTGTAACTTACATATTGCAATTCCTTCAAGTAATTCAACCGATGTACAACACTTGCTATATATATTATATAAATTCCAAAACCTCCTCTGGGAACTAAACCTGGCGCATGTCGGCAATCGCTGTGTGGACTCCTGTAAACACAGACACTTACCGGTAATGGCTTGGTTAAACTTTAAATAAACTCTGGGTTTGCCAAACTAAGTTTGATGTGCTTTTGTTTTATGTGTAGGGACACTAGTCATGCTACTGCAGAGATTTGGTGCTATTTTTAACAATATTAGTGTTCAAAAATGCAGATTTAGAAGCGAAACTCAATGCCCCAAGCCAACATCATGGATGGCAAACATTGCGCCCAGCAAACTATAATACTCGACTTTCAATTAAAAAGCTATCTGGAAGGCTTATTTGATGGGTTTTCATGCCAAAACAAAGATCCTGGGTTCAATTTGCGCCGGAATTACACTTTAAGGCAATAATGGTCATTCATATTCTCATAAAAAATAATGGTTTCGATTCAGCATACTGATTTCAAGTGTTTTTTTCCTTCTAAAATGCTCAACAAATTGGATTTGACTTCCTTATTTATTTGACTAACAGATGGAAAACGAATACATTTGTTTAGTGAAGGCCAGATCATGGAAGAGCTTCAGGCTACATTATGAGGGCGCTACTTTTTTTTATAGTTCGGTTAAGCAGTCTCCAATATCTTTTTTTTTTATAGAATATTCAGATATTGATATGCCTTCAAATGCCCATCCCTAGTCGCTATCGGCATCAATCCAAAGGAGTAAGGGGTGCTGAACCCCATCCTGCCTCTGTTCCTCTGTCCCGGCCCTCCACCAGGGAGTAAGGGGTGCTGAACCCCATTATTTTTCATTATTTTCAGAGCTGCTTTAGATTTTTAAGTTTGCCATTGCGAGAGAATGGGAAGCAAGAAGCAAATAATCCCCCAAAAAGACTAGGAAGTGAACAAACTGTATGTATATGTGTGTGTGTTATATATATATATATATATACACACACACACACACACACACACACACACACACACACACACACACACACACACACACACACACACACACACACACACACACACACACACACACACACACACACACAGTGGGGCAAAAAAGTATTTAGTCAGCCACCAATTGTGCTAGTTCTCCCACTTAAAAAGACGAGAGAGGCCTGTAATTTTCATCATAGGTAACCCTCAGCTATGAGAGACAAAATGGAAAAAAAAAAATCCAGGAAATCAGTCTGATTTTTTTCAAGAATTTATTTGCAAATTATGGTGGAAAATAAGTATTTGGTCACCTACAAACCAGCAAGATTTCCGGCTGTCACAGACCTGTAACTTCTTCTTTAAGAGGCTCCTCTGTCCTCCACTCGTTACCTGTATTAATGGCACATGTTTGAACTCCTTATCAGTATAAAAGAAACCTGTCCACAACCTCAAACAGTCACACTCCAAACTCCACTATGGCCAAGACCAAAGAGCTGTCAAAGGACACCAGAAACACAATTGTAGACCTGCACCAGGCTGGGAAGTCTGAATCTGCAATAGGTAAGCAGCTTGGGTGTGAAGGAAATCAACTGTGGGAGCAATTATTAGGAAATGGAAGACATATACAACAAGACCACACTTATAATCTCCCTCGATCTGGGGCTCCACGCAAAGATCTCACCCTGTGGGGTCAAAATGATCCACAAGAACGGTGAACAAAAATCCCAGAACCACACGGGGGGACCTACTAAATGACCTCCAGAGAGCTGGGACCAAAGTAACAAAGGCTACCATCACTAACACACTACGCCGCCAGGGACTCAAATCCTGCAGTGCCAGACGTGCCCCCCTGCTAAAGCCAGTGAATGTCCGGGCCTGTTTAAAGTTTTCTAGAGAGCATTTGGATGATCCAGAACAGGATTGGGAGAATGCCATATGGTCAGATGAAACCAAAATAAAACTTTTTGGTAAAAACTCAACTCGTCGTGTTTGGAGGAGAAAGAATGCTGAGTTGCATCCAAAGAACACCATACCTACAGTGAAGCATGTGGGTGGAAACATCATGCTTTGGGGCCTTTTTTCTGCCAAGGGACCAGGACGTCTGATCCGTGTGACGGAAAGAATGAAATGGGCCATGTAGCGTGAGATTTTGAGTGAAAACCTTCCATCAGCAAGGGCACTGAAGATGAAACGTGGCTGGGTCTTTCAGCATGACAATGACCTCAAACACACCGCCCGGGCAACGAAGGAGTGGCTTCGTAAGAAGCATTTCAAGGTCCTGGAGTGGCCTAGCCAGTCTCCAGATCTGAACCCCATAGAAAATCTTTGGAGGGAGTTGAAAGTCTGTGTTGCCCAGCGTAGGCCCAAAAACATCACTGCTCTAGAGGAGATCTGCATGGAGGAATGGGCCAAAATACCAGCAGCAGTTTGTGAAAACCTTGTAAAGACTTACAGAAAACGTTTGACCTCTGTCATTGCCAACAAAGGGCATGTAACAAAGTATTGAGATGACCTTTTGTTATTGACCAAATAATTATTTTCCACCATAATTTGCAAATAAATTCTTCAAAAATCAGACAATGTGATTTTCTAGATTTTTTTTTTTCATTCTGTCTCTCATATCTGAGGTATACCTATGATGAAAATTACAGGCCTCTCATCTTTTTAAGCGGGCGAACTGCCACAATTGGTGGCTGACTCAATACTTTTTGAGAGAGAGAGAGAGAGAGAGAGAGAGAGAGAGAGAGAGAGAGAGAGAGAGAGAGAGAGAGAGAGAGAGAGAGAGAGAGAGAGAGAAGAGAGAGAGAGAGAGAGAGAGAGAGAGAGAGAGAGAAGAGAGAAGAGAGAGAGAGAGAGAGTGAGAGAGAGAGAGAGAGAGAGAGAGCACTTCTTGAAGTCAAGAAGAGTTATTACCCATCAATTCAATAAGTACCATCCCTTCCATGTAGCGTGTGACATGACCCCATGTCAATGCTACATACAAACAATCACTCTACTCAAGGCATTTTAGAGAACCTGCCAATCTGGTGCTCTGGCTGGAGTCCTGGAGCTCTATATCTAAATGATATAATATTATGCATAGATAACTTTATCATATAATATATATTATCACGGCCAAAAGCTGTGTGTGCCTCCAGACAATATTATTCATCTCAAACGACGGCGTCGGGTTCTCCAATGTCTCTGGTTCTTCCACATCCGCGACATGGAGGAGAAGGGATTGTTGCCTGCGATTGTTGACTGCGATTGTCTCCCGCAGTGCCTCGCGGATTTCAGCGGGGTTCCCGGCGGGAGACGATCACGGGTAACAATCCTTTTCTCCTCCATGTAGCAGTTCATGTACTTCAGGGAGTCAAAGCCATAGTTCCTTTCCCCATGGCTGAGATAACCCTCACTACGAGTCTCGTTGTGGAAATACCAGAGACGTCAGAGAACCCAACGTTTTATGCGCCATTACACCAACAGCAGAACGGTTATCCAAATAACAAAGAAGTGTACAACTGTTGCGTTACACTCATACATGTGGTGCTCGCACGGTCGTGGCTCAATGTCTCATTGGCGGGCTAAATTCTCGGGGCGGGGAAAGCAGAGAAAGGGGAGGTAACATGTCCCCGTATGATATACAGGGAACATTCCAAATCGGCGTGTCTGAGCTTTGTTTTTTCTAAGGCAGAGCAGGATGTCTAGTGCTTGTTTTACACCCAACACCATTTCTAGCTACTGGGGGACCATAGGCAGGCTAGAGGAACTAATATTAATGTTGGAATACCTCATAAAGTTACATTTTCATGCCATGGGACCTACCTCATGATAACAACACAAACAGCCTCTCCTCTCTGACCAATCCTGAGCCCTGGGACATGAGGTGAGATGGCACTCTGCGCTGCAGAACCCCTTGGTTCTCTCAAGGCCTCTCAGAAGGCAGGCTGGAGATGGGATTCAGGCCTCTCTTTGTGGTCTCCCTGACCTCACGATCTACTCTGCCACAGGCTAGCCTGGGTCCATGTCCGCAGTATCATAATAACTGACTAGTAGTTATAATTAGTTAGTTATTATAGTTGATCCTGCCCAGCAAAGAGGATTCAGATTACTCACCATTAAGGACACCTTAGGACAAACTGTTTAAAATGATTTAAATTGACATCATTAATTCTATTTTTTGATTCAGTTAATAGAAAATCTTTAAAAATAAAAGAGGATTTTAATGATCATGCATTTAACATTTTTCCTCTTTCTAGTTTTTCGATTTGTTTTCGTTGAAAGAAGTTGCACAGATGAGACTTGAATCTGTGTTGTTCAGAGTAATCTGGGAGCGTTTTCATTAAGTCCTCTTTCAAATCAATGCTAATCAAATGAGCACACACACACACACATAAATGTATGCAAATCCACAATAAATGCGGTTGTTTCGTGATGCATCCTCCCCCACACCAATTGTGAAAAATCATATATAACACGAAAAATAAGCAAACAACTTTCAGGTGCTGAGTGCAGCTGTCCTCTCCATATCAAGCTTGCCAGGCCGCTCACGTCCGTTAGCTAGGCTGACCCAGGAAAAGCTCAGTCTGTCAGAAGCGCGCTACGTTTCACAGTCTTACACACCGCCACTTTGAATCCCCACTGAACCAAAGAACCCAACCATGAATCCTTCATGTCGCACCAAACTGCATGTTTTGTTGTTTTTTCAGTTTTAGACTTTTGACCACTGTGCTTTGAAGTGAGTGGATTAACCTATTCATATTTTACTACAGATTGGTGGGTCACAGGCCTGCAGTGGCATGAATGTTTTCAACACGCAAATTTGTGTGTGTGTGTGTGTGTTTGTGTGTGTGCAAATCGCCTTCATCGTCAATCATCTTTTTCTTATCAACAACACCCAAATGTACCCCCACCCCCAACCACCTATCATTTTGATTGAATTGGCAGCCTAAGAACAATTAGTTTGAAATGTGTTTTTGTTCTTCTTGATATTACAAGGTCACTCAAACTGCAGAGGGACACATTTCCAGTACAGCAATTGAAACAATAGCAGGAATGCAGCCAGGCCAGTCTTAAGCCTGTGAATCATGGCTGTTCTCCCCACTTCTACCCTTCTCCGCCTTCCCCCGTCATGTGTTGCTCAAAGGTACGATTTTACAGCTATGATTTTAGTGGATTTTTTTATAAATGGCCTAGCAACCCTTTATTGGTTAGTTAGAGAATCTGCGTTCATCTTTAGACCGCTACTGCCTTATTTCTGAGCATTTTCTGGCCAATCAGGTTGTCTCTTTCCTGATAAGTTCATGCAAATGTCTCCTTCTACACGCTCACCTAGATATCTTTACTGGACCCCTCCAATGACCTGGACACTCTCCAGTCTGTGGGCCTTTCTCAATACCATGAATGCAAAGAAAGGATTTGTGTTCTTGGTGAGAATGTACTTTCAAGAGCAGTTTCAAGGTCAAGAGCACACAGAACGCTGTTGACAGTTTGAGATGTGTTCCTGCTTGTATTGTTCACTGCAACGAAGCCGCATGCAGTCCTCAAAAATCAAACTATAACACCCGATACAATTGAAGCTTAATTACTCCTCAGCTCTACACTGAAATATAATGTCTATTCATAATAGGGCTGCACCTAGCGATTATTTTAATAATCGATTAATCGGTCGATTATTTTTTCAATGAATCGGATAAAAAAAAAGCATTTGTAATTGCCGCATCTTTATTCATAAACAGAACATTACTTCAAATCCACAGTGCAGACTGAAGTGTGAAAACACCAGGTTATTGCTCCAACGTCCCCAGCTATTAAAAGTAATATTAAACATAACTGGGGTAACACAAAGAAAACATACAATGTATGATATACATTTATACAGTATACAGTAAGGAATGTCTATGGTTAACCGGTTAAATTTCTCTCTGACAGGAGATTGTTCATTTTTATTGATATTGATACCATTTTCGAGTCTCCTTAACGATCCAAGTATTTATTGGAACCACTATTGATTCTTTTCTTTTGTTGAAATATAACTTGTATTATTATGATCATAGCTCAAGATAGGACGTTAAACAGGTCATAATTCCATCTTTACTATCTGTATTGATGGGAAAACAAGTTTTCGCCAAAATCTTTTTTTTTTTTTTTTTTGTGTTGCATTTGAAAACATCAATCATATTACTGAGCCGACCGGAACACATCACATTTGACACCGTTTTCCGCTTTTTTTTAAGCTAACTAGCTCTATATCCTGCCGAATTTAACATGGATTTAAAAACGATTACTATTTTTAACTGACGGGACTTTCTACACCGTCCGGTTGTGTGATTACTACCGTTGCTTTGAATGACTGTTGATACACGCGATGCCTACTCCGAGCCCGCCTGCACACCGTCTGCAGCAGCAGCTGACAGATTTTTTGGTTGGACTACACTGATACTGGGTTGAAGGAGTTTTTTTAACCCAAAGACAGTGAAGGTACAACACTTTTATATAGGCCTACAGTCCAGTGTTAAGATATGACCAAAATACAGGCAGGTCACTCACACTAAAGCTCGCTGTGGACGTGCATGAACCATGAACCAACCTTTCGGCGGCTGGCTCTAAACAGTGCCGCGTCTACGAGTGACGTATTAATCGCGCGACTCAACGAATCGATGACAAATTCGTTGCCAACACTCTCTCGCTCGCTCTCTTCCCTGCGGTCGTAGTTCAGTTGATTACAGCTAATTTATCGCTCTACCGCACACAAGAAGCAGTCTTCGTAGCATTACAAAATGGCTGAGGTTCAAATGAGTTTCGCCCAGGATTGTCATAAATCACACACCATGCATTAAAGTAGTGATCCACTGCACGTAGTTCAGCTCAAAAAAACAGTTCTACCTCCGGTGAAACCCCCCGGGGGGCGAGACCTCCTTCCCAGGGCCGGGAGCATCACTCTGCTTCATGTACCCTCTGACAATATGAACCGCACTGTCCGAACCCTGCTCTGCCCACCCCAACCCCTCCGCAGCACAGCTGTTCACTGTCCCTAGGGCAGACAGACGGCTGACACATTTTAATGAAAGTGCGAACTGAAGCGGAAGCTGAGGAAACGATAACACAACAAGAACAACTCAATAGGAGAACCCTTCCTCAATCTATACTCAACTATACTCTCCATCCTTCTTTCTCTTTGTCTGTCTATCTTGCGCTCTCTGAAAAAGAAGAGGCTAATTTATGCCTGTTTCCATCCACTACTGTACACCAACCTTTTAACCTCCCTCAAGCTCAAAAGAAATGTGAGTGAATAATTTTGTCTATTCTACTTGGGTATTTCTATGCACATAATTTAAAAATTCCATGAAAACCGATGGATGGGAACCAACCTTTATTTTCTCTCTATCTCCTCTCCTGAAGTGGCTATTGGAGTAAATTCGCCAGGCATAACAAATAATAAAGCAGGAATAAGGAGAAGTCGGAAAAAGGATTTGAGAGAAATATTGTGTGCGTGCGTGCGTGCGTTAGGAGGAGGAGGAGCGGGAGAGGGGTATGCGTGAGGCAAGCATGGCTGCTATCGGGGTGACCTGAGGACAGCTCCATGTGCCTTCCAGTTTGTTTATTGTTTTGGTCGCGGGGCTGGGTGTTTTTATGCCAGCAGGACCTCTTGTGGAAGAGATATGTTTCTCAGAGCCGAGTGGGAGAGAGAGACACACACACGCATCCCCAACTAAACCTCTACTTCCCCAAACAATAGTCTTCAAATGTGAAGTTGATAGTGATAAACTTCCTCTTAAGATGACACTAAACTGAGTTTCAGATTGTGACTGAGCCTATTATTATCTCCCCACTGTGGTTGTTGAGAATTGAAGGACGTTTGCGGATGATATCTGAGATTAGGTGGATTGCTCGTTCCACGCCGGGACTCTTGTAAGGAGTAGCGTAGGCAGAGATCGATGGAATCACAAATGTGTGTGGTATCTACAATGTAACCAAAATGCAACCAAATATAAGTACATGAATGAGCTGGCTACAACAGTGAAATAATAAATGATTTACAATGCTCCGAATGAGCACATGTGTAATAGCTGTGATCCGAATGCAATCGCGGCTGCGACGTGAATGCACAGTAAAGTTACACTTGAACAGGTGGAACTTATTTACCCAACATTAACATATAGGTGAACTGTACTGTTCATACTATATATGCATCTATATGCATATATATTAATACGCATGAATATCAATATAAATATCAAAGAATGACTTGGACAAGAACACACACATACACTTGCTCCATGTTATGTGATGGAACAAACTAGAATAATGCGCGACTGCGCGTCAATGTTTACCAAATGGAAAAGGACCACACCTAGTGGTAATGGAGCATTACTATCTGCCTGACGGAATGACCAAATCAGACAAATGCATAGGAGAAATCAGAACAGTGGTTTTTAAAATAATAGTAAATGCATTACTTCAAAATATGAGATGTGCAAAGCTGTGCCATACAGCTGCTTGTAACTCTGTCTCCTGAGGGGCTTTTATTTTGATAGCGTCTGTCTGTCACGGATTCTTCCTGTGGTGTTTCTGTTCGTGACGATGTCTGTGATGGAACACGATCCACAGGTGGGTTTCACTGTGGTTCTCACCGGGTCACACTCACCTTTAATAGAACCCCCCCCCTCTGCTTCCTTCATTTGGCGGGAGTTTAGCTGACTGCTAAACACCACTGTCCTTCCCATATTTTCCCCATACTGTGTCTATTTATGATGTTACTCCTGCACTACACAACCTCATTGAATGACTTGTGTTCCCAAGCCCATAGATCACCTTTACTCCTCCCCCATCTTCCTCTGCCTCGCTTCTGTCCATCCATCCATCATGTGTCTAGTTAATACAGTGTTTTATTTGCACACATTAAAATGTATTCAAGACTCATTCCAATAATTTCTATGTCGTCGCTTCTGTAACCACTCCAGAAAGTCATGGATGAGGGGGCCAGTACTGGCACTAAAACCACAGGCCTGGGGAGGAAGTTATTTCAAATGAAAGTGATCCATCCCAGACAGTAAAGACGGTGTGTGTAGACCCAGCTCCATCACAGGGATGTTTGGAAGTGTATTTTTACGTCAGCGCTACACAGATGGAGCTCCATCCCCTGTTTCTGTGCTCGTATTCTGTACTCGTAGGAACATGCTTTTTACTTTATTCTGCCCAGAAAGGGAGGCAGAGTGTGGGAGGGAGGATAGGATGGAGAAGAGAAGCAGGGAGTGAGGTAAGATTGAGTGGAAGATGGGTGGGAGGGAGGGAGAGTGAGGGAGGGAGGGGTGTAGGATGGAGCGGTGTGGGGGAGGCAGGGAGAGTGAGGTAGGATGGAGAGGAGGAGAAGGAAGAGGAGGGAGGGAGGGAGGGGGTAGGATGGAGGGCAGGAGGAAGGGAAAGCGGGATAGCCAGAGAGATTAGGGGATGAAGGAGAGCACAAAGGAGGGATTGTGTAGAGGAACATGAGGCCTAACCTGAAGCAGATGTAGCACATCAAGTGGAGTAATGAGTGTAAGTAATGATGGAGGGAGAGAGAGTGTACACTGGGCCTCAATCATCCCACTTAAAAGTGGGGTTGGATCTCATAGCCCTGTGTATGTATGTGTGAGCTCAGTGAATTAAGACCAGATTCATTTGGAAACTCATTATCTTTCCTCTCTCTCTGTCTCTGTCCCTGGCTGTGACTCTCTGTCTCTGTCTCTCTTGTCTCTCTCTCTCTGTCTCTCGGTCTCGCTCTCTCTCTCCCCCTCACATCAGTGATTCTGCATGGCTGATGTCACTCCATCTATCTCTCTTCTCACACTTGCCTTTCTCTATCGCTCTCTGTCTTTCACCATCTTGCTCTCTCCCACTCTCCGTGGGAGACGTCTTGCTGTTGTTCACCGTCTCGTCCTCTCCCATGCTCTCTCACTCTTACACTCACTCTTTCTCTCTGTCACACTTTGTTTCGATCTGCTGTGTAGCGAACCCTCTAAATCTGAGTCATTCATGATCCCTCTCTTTACTCCCCCTCTGTCTTGCTCTTACTCTGCCTCCCACACCTATTGTATTACTCTGTCTTGCTCTATGCCTCTCTCTTGAGTTTGTTGGATTATGCACATCGCCTCTGTTGGCGTGGCGACCTGTCTTAAAAGTAATTTGCAAATCTGTTTTTTTAATAAAGTATATGGTCAATTAAGATTGAATACATTAGACTTAAAAATGAAAGTCTCTAATCATTTCAAGGGCATATTTCTTACATCATAATACATTTAGACTAAGAAAATGGGTATTGTGTTGACATTTCTTTTGTAGTCATAGTCACCACCTCAAAGACGATCAATGGTAACGGTAATGCTATTGCCTTGCGATGAAGGGATGTTTTTCTAGATCTATAGAGTGCTCCTCAGTGTCTTGGAAGGGGCAGAGCCTTGGGAATCATCCTCCCATCTGTGGCCTGTGGTAATTGAGTGTAAGCGTTTATCCAATTCACAGAATGACACAGGGTTGACTTCTTAATGACTAGGAACTGGTGTGTGTGTGTGTTTGTGTATGTATAATATGTCTGTGTGTATATATATATATGAATGTATATATGTATATGTGTGTATATATATATATATGTATGTGTGTGTGTGTGTGTATATGTATGTATGTATGTATACACGTGTATGTATATATGTATATGTATATATGTATATGTATATGTATATGTATATGTATATGTATATGTATATGTATATGTATGTGTATATGTATATATATATGTATATGTATATGTATATATATGTATGTATATATGTGTATATGTATATATGTATATATATGTATTACGTGTATATATATATACATATATATATATTTAAGCAGCAAGCAATCACAAAATTAACATCAAGTTTTTCGATTTTTGATTTTATTTATTTTTAAAAATATATTTTATAGAAAGGGCAGAACAGCTGGATACATATCGGTATCTGTATATTATTTTAGATTGGAATATTTTCTTATTGACCAATTTTTTAAGGCAAAATTTCAAAATTCTCAGTTACAAAGTTTTTTTTGGGGAGAGACTTGCTGAATAAATACAACAAATTTTCAAACTAAAAAATAATCGTTTGAGTAATCGTGATTTCAATATTCACCAAAATAATCGGGATTATGGTTTTTCCCATAATCGAGCAGCCATAATTTATCTATATATCGTACCTTAAGAGTCTGACTTGTGCAATTAATCAGTCTCTTATCTTTGGTAAATGTATCTCCGCATTGGTTTATCTATGAAAGAATAATATACAACTGTACATGCGAAATTACTTTTTGTATATACCCATTACTTTAGTTTGTAGCCATTTATTATGCTTAAACCGAATGGTTGGATCATTGCTGAAAATACCTCAATATCAGCCATCTCTTAGCTCTCCCCGATGTTGCCCCAGCAACCCAAACCCTGGCCTGGCATGGCTGTACCCTGTACACTGTATATTGTGGCGGCATACAACGCATACTGGCTGAACTCCAGTTACCGGGAGGCAACGGGAGTACAGCCAGTATCACATCCCTCCCCGCTCCATGCCTGGATCATGAGCAAGGAGGTGGAGAGAGCGCCTTACCCACTGAGCACATATTTGCTTCCTGTGTTTGCCTGCATCAATCGGTCTCTCGTGTGTTGGAGAGAGAGAAATCGAACTAACACACCACTGCCTTCAGCTCACGCCAGGCCTGTATCGGCAGTGTTTCCACATTACAGCCAAACACTTTTGGGTGTGATTGGTTCTGACGATGAAATGCACTTAACGAATCCACGGGAGTCCTTGGACAGACCAAATACTAGGCTGGACTACTGTGGTTTAACTCATGTTGGCTTTATATTGTTCATTTCCAATCTGGGTTTTTACAATCAATTATTGATAGCCGATTGGGTGCTGGTTTAACGAACGCCACCGGGACCCAAGGACACACACACACACACACACACACACACAACACACACACACACACACACACACACACACACACACACACAGCACACACACACACACACCACACACACACACACAGCACACACACACACACACACACACAGTAAAGCTCATGTCTTTGATAAACCGCAGCCATTCAATCTATGCATTATTAATCTGGCAAGGTCAACGTTGATGTCAATCGCTCCCTGGATGAGCTGTATGGAAATATAGGAGTGAGATTATGTGAGAGGAGCCACGTCGCCTTTCAGTGAACTTTTATTTTCCTGATTTTTCTTGGCACTAGACCCCTGTGTGTGTGTGTGTGTGTGTGTGTGTGTGTGTGTGTGTGTGTGTGTGTGTGGTGTGTGGTGTGTGTTGTGTGTGTGTGTGTGTGTGTGTGTGTGTGTGTGTGTGTCTATCTTATTAGTTATCAAAATGGACATTTGTGTGTGTGGGGCTTTCCCGATAAACGGAAAGCTCTGTTAAGGGGAACTAGAACCAAAGCGTCTTTCTAAAACGACCCCACCATCTGCATTCATTGATGATTACTTATTTGAACCAACATGTTTCAAACATTTGGGCCTCAACACATGAAAATAAATTATTCTGGCCATTCAGAAAGTCTTTAGTAGGGAAATGTCTCCGTCACACTCTGCTATTATTCCAATAAAACCGTACCGTACCAATAAAATGCGCTCATTGTTAAATTGAGGTGTAATGTCAACAGATATCTCTGTTAAGAGCTTGACCGTTGACGTCCTATTTTCTGATTGGACCAGAGTAGCACCAATGATGTCGGTTCTCCACGTCTCACCACATGCGTACGAAGCGCTACTCCTAGATTGGAAAACATCCTGACTGCCCCCCTTTAAGTGTGAACCCCAACACGACGTGGACATTGGGACTCTGTGGACCGCGCGCACTCGGAACTGCTCTTCTTCAGTACCCGTTCACTTTCCAACACTTCAAGACCACTGAGCCACAGCGTGTGTGCGGTTTGTCTAGTTTAGTCGTCTGTCATCGTCTGGGTTTCTTTCTTCTGCCTCTCCATTTGGTGCTTCTCACAGTCTCTCGCCTGATCTGATCCATTGTGTCTTCTGGTCCTGTGCAGGATCATAGCCCTCTTTCCCCCTCCCTCATCCTTTTACCTTTCTATTAAACTCCCTATTCTCCACCTTTGACTCATGTATGTCAGATGTTGTTTCACTCATCACACTTCGCACGCCTACGTTGACTGTTTTTCTTTGGAGTGTTTTCCGAGAAGGAAAGAATTTGTTTATAGCCAGGTTAGTTAGATTCTGAAAACATTTTTGAACCACAAAAATGTAAAATGAAAAGCATTGGACATGCAACAATCACACATTGATATTAAACATTAGTAAGATCAATTGTTTAACAGTAGAAAAGGTATATACACATGCCATTCCGCGCAAAATGCAAATGCCAAATTAGGTGAGACTTGTAGGCATAAAGGTATTTGCTTTTCAAAAGAAGAAGATTTTTGTTCTGTGTAAAACGTTTCAATGGAACCATTGAAATGCCATTTTTTCAACACCATGTTGTGATAAAGGCACAACAGACAGAGTTGTATGAGTATATGGGTTTCTCCCTTCTCTCATTCAGTTTCTTATCTCCCTCTCCTCTTAACTCACTCTGTCTGCTCTCTACTTCACCTCGGTCTTGCTTTTTCTTTTCCCTCTCTCCGTCTCTTGGCACTTCTCTCATATTCTTTCATGCTCTCACTCTTAATTCACTCCCCAATCAGGGGAGATATGCGTCATTCATAAATCAGTGATTATTTCTGAAATAAACAATCTGAGTGCCCGGGTGGCTGTTCTAACAACCAGGGTGGAGAATTAAGGTAGATGAGGGTCAGATTAAGCCATATCTGAAAGATATTTGCATGGCCACCCTGCCCCGATTGTAGATCTACCCTCGCCCGCCCGCAACACCCCGCTGGTAGCCCATGGTAACCCCTCCCTGGCACCTCTAATAGCTGGTTCAGACACTGCACAATTCTCTCAGACATTCGTCCACGATTTAACATGTCACACTATACGATCACAGAGCCAGGAAATCGGGCCTTGTCTCGTCGGAAGACTGGCTCACACTACAAGATTCGAGGGTGCGATGCTCTTTTACTTTGTATTGCATTCACGTTTACAAGATTATTAGAAAAATCTAAGGTTTAGAACTGAAATAATGTTTTTTACATTTTTGTCATAAAGGTTCCAGTAGTTTTTAGATCTGCTTACTGCAGCAACTGCAAGCATGTCACATTACAAGACCTGGTCTCGTCGCCCGGACACTGTCCCAAAAATCGTGTACGATTCGCGAATTTGTCTTGCGACGAAAGAATCTGGGCAAAGCCGGGCTGATAATAGCATAGTTTGAACTGGCCATAAAACGGTTTAGAATTTAGCCTGTGATCCATCGCCCTCATTGTCCTTTCTTCATATTACTATGCTACCATAGATTCAAGATTATTTGAATGGGACTCCTTGTTTCTTACTATTTCTTACCTTCCATTGCACCTCTCCTAGTTCTATAATAAATCATTTTTTTTTGGCATGAGGGAAATCATGGGACAATGGGAGCTGGACATACTGGAACGGTCAGGCGCTTCACAGATTGTGAGTGGTGCTATAAGTCTAACGGCCCATCTCACTAACGTGAAACCGGCAGGTTAATTCAGAAGCATGAGAGACTGTGTAGAAATATCATACGTTAACAACGCTAACCTTCTTTCCCTTTCCCTGCAAATCTCTGAACGCGCCCAGGAGAAATGTGAGCTCCACCACATGACATTCCCTCACTCGAGAAGCAAGGTGAAACACACACACAACACAGACACACACACAGAGACACTAGACAAAACACACACCACAGAGACACACACACACACAGAGACACCACAAGACGATCCATTCACCTGCACCATGGATGTTATTGAGTATCGCCGGTCACAAGTCCTGTTCACATTTTAATTTTCCCCCAAGCTGAAGA
>OLKM01005606.1:0-16603 GCA_900291075.1 Melanogrammus aeglefinus | reverse complement strand
AATTTAGATGATGATGGCTACAGGCAGTCGAGGGAACTGCGCCTGGCCTACTCAAGCATTGTGAGCCACACCCAGCTCGATCGCTCGCTCAACTCCTCAGTTGGCATGTCTAGGTACGCAATCGCTAAGAGCTAGCAAAGGCTTCGCAAAGTCACATTCTTCTCGGTTTGTTGGACTCCAGTTTGGATATGGAACGAGCTCGCCTGCATTTCAGGACCGGCAGAGTCGCTCACTATCTCCGAAAAGACTCGAGACTCACTGTTTCAGGAGTCCACCTCGACTCTGCTAGCCACCTGGCCCCTCTGGCACCTTTGTAACTGTATTGTATTGGTGTTGTATTTGTATTGTATTTATAGTTTACTTACTGTGTAGCACTGCAGTAGTGCTATCATTGGCTGTACATTGTGGGAATTTGGTTAGCCTAGTGATTGTTGGTACTTGCACTTGGTTCTTGTGACATCCTTTACTTATGATAGCGATATATTGTTTGCCTTCTTCTGACATGTATTATTGTAAGTCACTTTGGATAAAAGCGTCTGCTCTAATGCCTAAAGTGTAAATGAAATGTAAATGTTTTAGGAGTTACTCTTAGGTTGTTCAAGGTGTTTTCTATTTTTTTACCTTTTCAACTCGTATGTTTCCACCATGAGAAGACTCCAGGCCAGTGGGGACCTCGTCGCTATGGCGTCCGGGCAGGCCTGTGCTCGGGCTGAGGCTTCCTTCAGGCAGTGACTCCAGATCTCAGGCTTTCACCGCGGCACAGGGCTCACCCCCGCCCGCTGCTCAGCGCCCGCGGCGTCACGCCACCAGGCCGCCGCGGATGCTATTGGGACGAGGAGACGGTCGGTGGGTCGGCCGTACCCGTGAGTACACAGTTCCCCAGGTATAAAGTTTCATTTTGGCTAATTTTCGGAATTTTAAATATCCTGCTCTAACCTGCAACATAGAACAGGACTACTCACCGATGACGTAAAATGACTACAACGACTCACCGATGTTAGCACCCCTACCTGGGTTTCAATTTCAGTGAAATTGGAATCTCTGGGTTACTGACGTGGACTCAACTGGACGTGTCCAGGCTAGCGGCAGGCAATGGATGCGAGCTGAGGCACATGTTGCTAACCCAATTTGGGTCGGTCCGGTGGTTCAGCCAGCGGCTCGACCATGGCTCCGCCTTGAGCTTAGTGGGGATCAGGGGGAGTGGCGGGCGTCTCGTTGTGAGGTCAACGTTTGAAGCCCTTTTGTTAGTTAGACAGGTTCCATCAAAGTTTAGGGAAACTCCGTCAGGCGCTCCTGGGCTTTAATGGATATTGAATATTTACAAATTAGAATTAGATGGCGTTCCACTGCCCAATAACTTTACATCCAACTTTAGAAACAGCCTGAAGTGACCTCAAATTTTCAATAGAGTATAGTCGCCAACAAGAAGTGCTCGACCCAACACCGGTTCAGTGTGCTATACTGGTGATAGTGGTTCAGCTGTGGTCAGTTACTTTCGTTGAGCCGATTATTAGATTGGTGTTGGCTAACTTGGTTATGTTGCCATGTGTGGGAGTTTGTGGAGGCAATTTGCACTCAGTGGCAAGAATGGCTTGGCCTTGATCGGACCTGCTTGCCATAGTGAGATGTGAGCTCACCTGCAGTGGCCAGCATCTCCAGACATTTGTGGTGACCCGCGCTTCAGTCTGCTAGATATATGGCCGTCTTCCGTTTCTTGTTGCGAAGGTTGAGCGCACCAAAGCGTAAAAGCATGGAAACCAGCTCACTTGAACCCTGAGAAGGTAAATGGACGAGAAAGAGAGAGAGAGAAATTTAAATTGTTACACCTTATCCTTTCTTTCAAACTAAGCCAATGTCTTTTATAAACTGGTGGCTTGGTTATTCTACAGCTTATATTCAAAAAGTAGGATGTGCTTTTAGAACTTCAGATCACTACTGAAAAAAAACATCCAGCACCTAGCTAGTGTTTAGAACTAAAGCCCAGTTCAGACCAAAGATTCACCTTGCAACGCCTTGCAATGAGACGGTTTTAGAACGTCGCAGGGGTGGTGTGAACGGGTCCTAGCAAGGAGTTGCAAGGAGTCGCCAGAGATTGAACATGTCAAATCGCAAGGTCCAGTTTTAGAACGCGATTTAGGTATTTCTCTTAAGCCAATCACAGCACAGAACAACTTGTACGTCACGGCCTTACTAGAGTTAAGACCATAAATTGGTCGCATTTCCAAAAATTAAGACGCCTTTACATCCAGATATTTAAAACCTAATGTTGTGTTTCCCTCCACTGCTTGAAAATAGCCCAAAAAACAGATTTGCGCTCATTCTATCATTTCGGTGGCCTGATGTGGTGTTGTTGTCCCCTTACTGGATCGTCTCTGTAAGCAAAGCAGCGACTTCGGAAATCAATGTGACGCAAGTCACATTGACGCCTTTAACTGGATGTAAAGTCGCTTATTTTTTGGAAACGAGACCAATTCATGGTCTTAACTCTGCATGGATAGTAGGGTCACAATCACAAGTTGATCTGGCTGCCTTTCTTGTTTTCGGAAGGAATTTATGAATTTCTCTGTGTGTCTAACCTACGCAAATCTAACCTACGCAAATGATGCTCAGCTGTGCCAGAGCGTTCACAGTTGCTAGGGACACCCCCTCCCGTCGCGGCCCGTTGCAGCCGGTGTGGACCGCCCAGTTTTAGAACGTCGCAGCCCGTCGAGTCGCTATAGGAGTCGCAAGGAGTTGCGAGTTGCAAGGCGTTGCAAGGTGAATCTTTGGTCTGAACTGGGCTTAAGGGGGCCGTTAGGGCAGTAAGGGTGTGAGATACTACCTGAGCGGAGGCAAGATGAAGGCAAGACCGCCGAGAGGCATCTGTTACATGGACTTCTGCTCCTTTTCTAATGAGCGCCATGGCCGTCGCTGGTTTATGGTTCGAAACGGCTGTACACAGAAAAACAAACCCATCACATCAACGTTACATGCGGCCAGTCCGGCATGCTGCCAGTCCGACATGCTGCCAGTCCGGCATGCTGCCAGTCCGACATGCTGCCAGTCCGACATGCTGCCAGTCCGACATGCTGCCAGTCCAACATGCCCCCATTCCGACATGCCCCCATTCCGACATGCCCCCATTCCGACACCTTTTAGTTTCGCCATTCCGACAGTCTATCAATCAGTGGCGCCAACTTCAGGTCAACATTGGGGGATCATAACTATTAGTTGAAATGTGTTTAACCAAAAAGTAGCCATTTCAGTATTATTTATCTGTAATATTTATCTAATTAATTCTATTAATTCCAAATTTTAGTTGGGATGATGTATGAAATAATAACCCATTCCATCAATTGACGACTGCGTCTTGTGTTACGAGTTGCGGAGCGTGCACTTATTTAACATGCCCTGGGAATGTATAAATATTCTATGAAACTAACTGGACCATTTATTTGTTAGAGTTGGATTTAAACTCATTGCAGCAGCACTATTGGAGTGGATTGGACGAACATTGGAACGAAATTAATTGTTTGGAGTGCGCTGCAGAATGGTCGCAGTTAACTTATCAGCAATACAATGCGCTATATAAGGAGAAACGCGAGATTATAGCCCGCCCTAGACCCATCAATCGAGAAATAAATATAAAAAAAAACAACAACAGTTTTTGCCCATATGGGAAATCCGTTAAACATTGACTGTTTTACAATATTCCCCGACCTTTTTTTAATTTTTTTTATCTTTCCACTAAAATGACCTGGAAATATTCCCTCGCGGGCCGTGTGTGTGTGTGTGTGTGTGTGTGTGTGTGTGTGTGTGTGTGTGTGTGTGTGTGTGTGTGTGTGTGTGTGTGTGTGTGTGTGTGTGTGTGTGTGTGTGTGTGTGTACGACGTCAACCTCGTACACAAATGACATATTTGTTTGAGGAGTAAATTTGCTTCGAAATCGATTTGTTTGCTGGCAGCCTGCTGCTGTGGTATTGCGGACAGGTGTGATCAAAATTGGCCCGTGTATAAGCAACGCCTTATGGGAACGGTCAAGCGGTTCATCTCGTCAGTCCAAGTGTTGTTCAAGATGGAATAAAGATCAGTTCAACGGGGTTACGGGAGCATTGGTGCCAGGCAGACCACGGTAAATTCTACATTTATTTTTGTCTCGTAATCTCCTTAAATGAGCGAACATCTCTGCCCAGCGCTCGTCCGACCAGTGGACGAGCGCTTTCCACTGTGCAGATCAAATCGCGCAGCATTCCACTGTGCGATTATCCCTGTTGCGGCATGCCCTCACACGTTGTTGAAATCACTTGCTGGATGGTTTTATCTTTCGATGGTTTTTTTAGTTAATGATCGGGCTATAATAAGATCACGTCATCCCGACAAGCATTTGCTGGGACTCGGGACACGCAACTCAAAATCGGGACTCACCAACGACGAATGAGGACACTACAGCGCATGAAACTAAGAAATCAAATAATCAATTAATTAAAGTAGCCTACAATGATAATAACAGTAGGCTAATGCAATTTATAGCCTAATGATGAGCTCATGTCGGGACGTTTGGAAAAAGGTAAAGTAGCCCTACCGCCAATCCGACCATGGAAAAAAACATTTTTTATCGCTATCTATCATAATACAGATAGCGATCCGCTATCTGTATTATGTTATTTCGTCGTTTGGAAACATGTTGTCAGGATGTAAACAAACGATGACGTAGGCCGGTACAATTTTCGCCCCCGGTACAATTTTAACGTGTGAACACCGCCACTACGATAATTAGACGTCAATGTCGGAGTGGGGTTATGTCTGAATTGAAGGCTGTCCCCCACATCAACACCCTCCCGCAGCAGCAAGCAAAGTATTTAACTGTAGGAGCGCAGGTCCTCACCGGCGAGGAGCGGCGTGAGGCCTGATGCGTCCTTGGCGTTTATGTTGGCGCCGGCGTTCGCCAGGAGCTTCACGATGTCCGTGTGGCCCTCGGCTGCGGCCATGAACACCGCTGTCTGGCCGTTGGTTGCCCTTGTGTTCACATACTCGATGAAGACGCCAGAGGAGGCTGTAAAAGGCACGATGAAAACTTTAAATAGGGAAAGGAGATTCATAGATAATAACTTTATTTCATCCCATACATGAGAGATGTAGGTTGTTATCACACACACACACACACACACACACACACACACACACACACACACACACACACACACACACACACACACACACACACACACACACACACACACACACACACACACACACACACACACACACACACACACACACGGGGTACTCGCCGGCCATGCTGAGGACCTCCCGGACGCAGCCCGTCTTGCCGGCTCGTGCGGCCTCGTGCAGCGGCGTGAGGCCGCAGTCGCTCCTTTCCTCTACGGAGCGATGGAGGAGTAACGTCCGGAGGAGCTCTCTGTCCCCTCGGCGAGCAGCCGTGAACACACACCGACCTTCATCCATTTCCCGACTCAAATCTAGGTTAGATTACCTTTTTTTCTTTTTAACACACTGTGTTCAAAACACACACGCAGTTTAACTGAGTTCCTGAAGTTAACGCTACGAACTCCGTGAGGAGGACGACTATGGTTTTTGTTTTGGTTTACATTTAGCAGTTGGGACTTTACCCGATAGCCTACATCATAATGAAAGAGAAACTAACATATATTCATTGTGGTGACTGACAACATGCTGCACTAACAAACTTTCTGTTTCCTGTACATCAGCGGTTCTCAAAGTGCGGGGTGCGCCCCACCGGTGGGGAATAGAGACGTGACGTGTGGGGCGCGACAAACGGGAGGAAATTTCACTAGCCGCGTTATGGAAATTTCTGATCCTATTAGATTTCTAATTTGGAATGGCTCTATTCCTGTCATGCAATCCAAATGTAGGCCTACTGTATGTATGGCATTTAGAAAAGTGGTAAACGTACGTTCGTAGGGTCCCTCATGCACCGCCGGGCGGCAACCGCCCTTTAACCGCCTCGCTGCCGGAGGGGTCAGCGCGGCGGGGTGAAGCGCCAGGCGGGCGGCGCTTTCAAACGCGGCTGCTGCTGAGTTCCAACACGCGGAGAGCTGCGCGGTGGGGCAGCATCTCTGCGCGTTCACCGCTTCCTGGTTATCAGCCGCTGTTCTGCCGCCCGTCGCTCATTGAAATGAACGGAGGCAGCGAGTGGCCGCGAGGGGGTGTGACAGCAGCTTTATGTTGGTCTGGGCTTATAAATGTAAGGGATAATGTTGTACAGAACGCCGGTCCTTATCGGGGCAATAAGCCCCGACAGGGCGAACCGGTGTCTTATTCGCCCTGAAGGGTGACGTTCTATACATTGTCCCCCTTATTACACGGCTCCTTGACAAAATGAAACGATATCTTCACACGGTGTGTCTTTCAAAATTACCATTCGCAGAGAAATAGTCCGCCTAAGACGTTGACGTTGTTTAGCGACCGGACACGCTGTGGTTGACCAGTGACCGGCCTACTTGCAGAGTTATAACAAAGACGTGAATCAGGCAAAACAATCCACTTTCCTTAACAGCGGTCAAGTTTGGTTTGCATAAAAGACGGACCAATTGAGAACTACTGCAGCTGCTGATGCCATCTCTCCAAGTTAAAAAAGTAGCCGCACCCACCCCAAACCAATCGGAATAAGTGTATAGCCTACATGTAGATTATAGCGGACCACACCATCACTTCTATTCCGCTTGGAATTCTATTCTGATCAGAGAATTGTATTTCGATTAAGGCGTTTATATGTTCATTCTTTTTTTCCGATTGAACTGTTCTTCCACTTCTAATCGGATCAGAAGTGTCCATGTAAATCTCTATATTGAACTTGCTTTTATTTTATGTTATTGATTTAGAATTTAGATGCAACATGATGTTACTTGATGTAACTTCAATACATTTGAAAATGTTAAGCTTTGCATATTTCATTAGCATTGTGTTGGGGCGAGGGGGGCAGGTGGGGCTTGGAAATTCCCCCCTTGTCCAAAATGGGGGATGACCGAAAAAGTTTGAGAACCGCTGCTCTACATAAACACAAATCCGGTGAGACAGTGTCCCCGAGTGGCGAGATACAGCGTTGAACGACAGAACGCATCTGGTATAATGAAAAGTATGGAGCATGATATAGGCCTAGGCCTACTTACCATAGGCGCCGGAACCCATGGGCCCGCGGGGCCATGGCCACCCCACTTTTCGTGGAAAATTGAATAATTTTTTTATATTTTTTTTGCCTGTATTGATGAACTATTTCGTTTCTTAGTAATGTTTTATTGTTGCTATACAAACGAACAGAGCTCCGTCTCCCGCGACCTGATATTGATTGAGTCTATAGCGCTCTCATCGATTCAGTCCTACTACAGCAGGTAGCACACAAGTTAACCAACATCTACAACTAATGTCATGCAAGCACTTTACGTTTTTATTTGTATTTTTTCTACATCCCAATTGCATGTTTTAATAAAGTATTGTTTTACCTACCATCACGAGTCTCGTTTGGTCTAGTAGGGAAATCGCACAATGGCACTGCTGCTGCTTGCTTATGGCAGGTTCAGACGACACACACAACTTCAGCCCGATTTTGCCCCGATTCGTTTGTCGCAGACAAATTTGCGAGTCGTGCACGATTTTGAAAAGTCGGCGACGAGACGAGGTCTTTTAATGTGACATGCTTGCGATCTGCAATCTTTTCGTCTGCGACGTTTGAAAACCCCATGACGAAGGCATGCCAGACATTTGGGGGAATTGCCTGACATATCCATTGTTGACATGGAGGGAATCCCGCGGAGCACAGCTGGGGCACACGGGCAGTGTTTACTAACTAGTAAATAACTAACTAATAAAGTAAAGACTAGTCTAGAGATGCGCGGTTGGCGGTCATACCCGCGAACACCGCGGGGGTGGATTGCCTGGGAAAAAAGTAATAGGCCACTTGGAGGAATTGCGGGAGGGTTGCAGTTGAAATAAATAAATAATAATTAGGTTAATATATGAACTAGACAAACGGAAAACTGACCAATTATATTTTTCTATAGTCTCCCTGCTTCTGAAATCTCCGCCCAGCGCTCGTCGGCTAGGGTTTTCCATAAGCATTCCACTGTGCGATCATCCCTGCTGCATATGTATGGAGGTAGATTTGTGTCTTTATTATTGCAATCAAAAAATAGATTTGAGAACAAGTTTTGTTTGCGAACAAAACTTTTGGATTCGCAAACAAAAGTTGCTCTCAAATCTATTTTTTGATTGCAATAATAAAGACACAAATCTACCTCCATACATATGCCCTCACACATTGTTGTAATCATATGCTTAGTGAATGCTTTATACTTTCTTTGTAGCTTTTAGTTAAAGGTTGGGTATGGAATTCTCTTTTTTGGCCATTTTTGCAAAATTACTTGAAATCTTTATCATAACCCACTTACAGCCACTGAGTTGGAAGTGCTGAAATGAAAATTAAACAAGTCAATCATCTGTGGAACGGGCAGGGCTCGAAAAACTCCAGCCAATGATTTCCAAAACCTCCGAGTGGCATTGGACAAGAAGTATGTCAATCAAACGGTCGTACTGCCCTCCCCCTTCCCCGCTCCCCGCGCGTGACCCCTTCGTGCACGTACTCAAAGCTCCTACCTAGAGCAAGCTTCTGTTTGTTGTTATCCTGCGGTAGCTACTGGAGCTAGCTAACTAGCTAATGGCTAGCTCTCACCATAGACTTAGTCCATGGGCCAGACCAGATTTTGGTACCACTCAGAGTGGCAAAGTCTAGTAACATTTTTTGAAAAGGTACATGTCCATAGATGATATTTTGGTATGATAACCCATCCTAAGTGGTAGCTTTTTGACAGTTATCAGCTCATAAATTTATCAACCCCCTGCAAAAAATAGGCCTCTAAACGCCGGGGGCATATTTTGTTTTGTGCTCATTTTCAGAACTTTTACTCATATGTTATGAGAGGGCATGTTTGGTTAGCATTTTAAAAGTGTACAATCCTAGCTTTCATTTAGACCTAGTTTTGGGCCTATCTAAAAAAATATAAAGGTCACATGGTCAAAGGTCAAACCTGTCTCAACAACATTTTTTTCCACTATTTTCGCCCTAAACTGTAGTCTTTTTTTTATAGCACTGTGAAATGTAGGAACAGCACTGACACAAATAACAAAAAACTGAAATACTCACAGGACTGTGTAAACAATTCAGGAAAATGTATAATCTTCCCATAATATCCTGCTATGAGGGAGGATATGGGTCTTTAAGTGGAACATGGGCCCAGGCGAGAATTGACAATAACTGCTAATTATTTGGTATATTTGTCACAGAGTTTTTTTATTTAGATTTCTTATATATCTTTGCCCTAATCATCATCATCATCATCATCATCATCATCATCATCATCATCATCATCATCATCATCATCATCATCATCATCATCATCATCGTTGTTGTCCAGAGTTAAGACAACTTTTTCATCCTCCTCAACCCTCTGATTTGTGCATGTTTGCAGTTTGCACATTTTCGTGCAGTCAAGATTGTTGGTGAGGCAGGAGAAATCTGGTAGTCTACAGGTCTTCACACACTTGCAGGCCATGAGAGATTTTATTTAGTTTTCTTTACATCTTTGCCCTAATATCAGCAGCAGCAGTCCAAAGTACATACAGTAGCTCTGGAGGGTTTGAGCATCCTAGCCCTTTAAATTTGAACAGCCAAATGGCTGACAGTTTATTTCAAATTGTTGCTAAATTGTTGCAACTGTGCATTTAAAAAAATATTACAGTTTAAAATCATCATACAGTTTTTTTTGATGGGTGGACAGTTGCTGTTGGGGGTGCTTCACTGTTCCTGCCTGTGAGGAGAATTGTGAGGTGAGTGGCCTAGCAGACAATTCTTTCTTGAAAATTGTTGATAAATTAGTTATAAATACCCCTTTCTTGACGTATATCTGTTTTCAATACATATTGGGATTTCCTCCATCGGATATAATGTAATTTATTTGCTTAGCTTACTGTTCATTCTTTTTAGGTGGCCCAATATTGTGGTAAATTGAATCCTAAAATTAGCCACCTACACAGTTTACTTTTGATGTTTCCTCTTATTAAAATCATTAATATATGTATATTAGGTAGGTATATTACTATATAATGACATATTCATGAATATGTCATTATATAGTGCATACCTCTTAAAATGTCCCTCCTATTTATGGAGCCCTGATGTGTTTAAGCTTCAGTGAAGGATGCAGTGTCACCTGCACAGACAGACAGACAGACAGACAAACAGACAGACAGACAGACAGACAGACAGACAGACAGACAGACAGACAGACAGACAGACAGACAGACAGACAGACAGACAGACAGACAGACAGACAGACAGACAGACAGACAGACACACACGGCCTATATCATTAGAAGGGAACACAGACACATGCACACACAAAAACATGAAATCTGTGCGTGGAGGTAGCTTTGATTGAATGATGAAATGGACATCTCAATGGTGATTTTAGATGTGCTAATGTTAATGTGCCTTTTAGAGTACCTCAGTTTACATCACAGCAGTGGTGAGCTCATTAGATTTATTTATTGTGTTTGTGTTTGCAGGGGATGTACATCACAGAATAGAAAAGTATGGCAGAACAAAGTGAGACAGAGCCGAAGTGTCCCATGACAGAATGTGTCATACACTGTTCAGATGGATAATTCAAAGCTTGTGGCACCTGTAAATATAGAGTCATGGAACACGTTACTGGGAGCAGCTAAAATAAGAGGCTACAGCCCCATCCTCGATCTTGCCAAAGACCTCCCTGAAGGTAGCATACCATCATTATTCTATCACAGGAAATGTCGAAGCATCTTTACAATGAAGAAACTGCTTGACAGCATTGTTGCAAAAGAAAGCTCTTCAGAAAATAGTTTGCCAGAAGATTCAAGAGAGCTACTAGACGAGAACCACAACCATCAAGGGTTTATGAAGCAAAGTGTATATTTTGTGACAAAGTCAGCAAGTATTTGAAAGGTCAAAGAACTAAAGAAAGTCTGACAAAATGTGCAGAGTTAAGAGCAGATGACACCATCAGGAGCGCAGCGATCAGGAAAAAGGATACAACTTTGTTAGCCACAGTCAGTCGTGAGCTAGTGGCAGCTGAAGCTCATTACCACAGAACCTGCTACAGAGCTTACACAAAGGACCTAGAAAAAGACACTGATGAAAGTAACATGGATGAAATAGAGTCCCCATATGAAGCAGCAGAAAAAATGGCACTCTCTAAAGTGTTTGCATATATTAGAGAAGAACTGATTGAACATCATACAGTAGTCGCATTCACAGACCTGACTAATATGCTTGTGTTACAGAAATGGCCCAATGTGTGGGTGTAACACAGGTGATAACCTCAATAAAAAAACACTTACGCCGCAGAGTTGAAGCTGAATTTGGTCCATCTTTACATATCACACCAAATGACAGAGGAAAGCTGTTGGTATATCCTGACAATTTGAAAATGGATGAACTTGTAAAAGTTTTTCCATGAACTTAAAGAGGAACAGAAAGTTGTTCAAATCAAATACTGGCAGTGATGTGATATCACAAGTGGCACTGAAGATCAGAAATGATATCCAGAAACAGGATATTACTCAGGCATGGCCACCACATGTGTCAGATCTGGAAAAGATGAACAGCATTCCTCTGTGTCTAGTAGAGTTTCTCCAGACACTCCTAACAGGTAAAACCACAGGAAGTGATAACCCCATCGCAGAGAGTGCAAAGGCTCACTGCATCCTTTGGTCAAGATTTAGTTTATGCTGTTTACTCTCTGGCAAAGTTAAGTCTGCAAAAACACATTTTATTGCCCTTTGCTGTCAAATCTCTTACTGGAAATGTGGAACTGATACAGATGCTAAACCGACTCGGCCATAGTGTATCATATTCTCAGGTAGAAGAAATAGACACGGCCCTCTGTCTTCAGAAGCAAGCAGCAAGTAAAGACACCATCCCATTACCACAAAACATCAAACCCGGTCTGCTCACAACATTGGCATGGGACAATATAGACAGACTGGAGGAAACAATCAGTGGCAAGGGGACATCACACAGAGTGAATGGAATCGCTGTGCAAGCAAAGCCTATCACTGACCATTCTGCTGAGATCAGATCTTTGCCTTGTATCCCAAAAACCAAGATGAGAAGCATTGGTGCAGTTGAGATGATGCTTCCTATTTACAACGCAGGAGAGCGTGCCAACCCTCCTCTTGTACAGACAATTGATACTGATCACACCACATGTCTAAAGGATGCAGCAGACAAAAACCACATGTGGCTGATGGCTCGTCTTTCCAACAAAGATATATGTAGCTGGACTGGGTTCAACATCCTCACCCACAGTGAAACATGTGTACAAGAAGATAATATAGGCTATTTGCCTACAATCAATGCTCCTGCTACACAGCTATCAACAGTAAATGAGATACTTCTCCAGTCACTAAACATCATGAAATCTCTGCAGCTTAACACAACATAATTGGTTGTCTTTGACCAGGCATTGTATGCCAAAGCTGTTGAAATTACTTGGAAAAACCAGGAGCTACTCAAGGACATCATCCTTAGAATGGGAGTCTTCCATACCACCTGTGCCTTCATGGCAACAATTGGCCAACGGTTTGGAGGTGCTGGTCTAAGAGACCTTTGCCATAGAAGCAGGAGTGATAGCTGACGGCTCATTCTCAGGAGTTATTGATGGGCACAAGTATAATCGTGCAGTAAGGCTCCACAAACTGCTCTATGAGGCTTTCTTGAGACTAGCATGGGAAGGTTTTCAACCTTGGTTAGAAGAGAATCACCAGGATGATATTATTCACCTGGAAACAACTCTGCAAACTGCCAACAACCTGTGTGAAGAATTAACACAGACAAGATTTGAGGAAACTCTCAAGCAGGATTCATGTCAGCGTATTCTGACACAATTTAATGAGTACCTCAGCTTCCTCAGAAAAGACAATGGTCCCCTGTCTGCCTTCTGGATGTCCTATGTGGACATGGTTGAGATTCTGCTTTGTCTAATTCGAGCATCACGAGAGCGAAATTGGATGATGGCCATCTTACAGCAATAAGAGCCATCATTTCCATGGTGTGCTTTGCATATGATAGAATGTCAACTATGCCAGATATCTGACTACTACTATGCACAAATGTCTCCGCCTGGAGACTGATAATCCTGCTGTTCATGCACACATTGCAAAGGGTGGTTTGTCTGTCCAGCTCAGTGGGAACAATCCCTTTGGAAAGATTCCAGTTGACCAGACAATTGAGGAGACCATAAACAAGGACACCCAGACTGGCTTGGAGGGAACCAAGGGTTTCAGCCCTAAAAGCAGGAGCAGTCACCAGATACTTATCTCACTTCAGAAAACAGAAGTCAGTACCTTAAGGCAACTCAGGAACATGACAGGCACCAAAACTACAGGGCAGTTTCAGTCATCACGATCTACAGAAGACCAGAATAGAGAAGGACAGGGCTGATGTGAATGCCTTTGTAGAGCTTATGAAAAATAGCTGGGTAAACCCTCTCAGTCTAGATCACTCTGACATCATTCAGTCTTTCCAACAGGAATCGCTGTGTCACCAGACATAGCCAGTGATCTGCTGCAAGCTCACCAGACTGGAGAGGAAGCATATGCAGAAGTTCAGAAGTGAGCGTTTGGAAAAAGAATCACCAGAACCAAATTCCAACGACAAGAATGAAAAAAGCAGAATCTGAAGACATTCTCAAGCCTCACTAAAAAGAGACAGAGGAAATCAAAAACAAAACAAGGAGTTGATATTGAAAAGCAGACAGAAATCTCTTTGGGCATATGATAATTGTTTCACAAGGTAGAAGTCTTCACATTAAAGATGTCGCTGGTTCATCCACTTGGTCCACTGCCTTGGTCAACTTTCAAATCCAGAACGGTTCGCTGCGAAAGACCAATAAGGCCGCTCTTGCTAGAGAGTTAAGAGAATCAGCATCAGCAGTTGAAGATATTGGAAATCTCTCTGCATGCATCATTGATGGAATGAGCCTTGTTCAGAAACCTGAAAGGTGAATGGCAAGACTTTTGGAAGAGATTGCTGGTTCTGTGCTGAACTTTGCTTTGCATGAAGGAGGAAAGAAGTACACGATAAGATGTGGTGTTGTGTGTAGCAGGAAACATGCCATCAAGAATGCTTAGAGAGGACAAATCGAGTGCAACCAGTAGCACTCAATGGAAGAACATTGCCGCACGGGACCACAAATGTTGTGCAGTGGAGAAAACTCTTAAGCTTCCAGAGGAGCAAAACTGCCGTTGTCAGGTTCATTGTGGACGTGGAGCTGCCAGAAAACCGGCTGAAGCTTCGAAGCCAGTTTTTGTACATGTGGGGACATGATATTGTCTTAGACAAGTGTGAAAGTTGTGATGGATAAAGTGTTCCCATGAGGGCAGCGATGCTCCTACATGTGCTCTGCCGCCCGACTGGTATAACTCAGTGTTGTGAGTGGGGGCACAGACTGTCATGGTCCTTTGCTAGGGAATGTAGAGATAAGCTGCACCATGTAACCTGAATGGTGGGAGTCAGAATGACAGATACATCAACATTAGCCCCTTGCTGAAACTCCTGGGATGATTCTGGTTGATGCTCTTTGTGGTCTCCCTGCCTTTACAGGTTGTGTAGTGTGAGTGCTTTTGCAGGAGAGGGAACTTGTGCTTTCAACTTGTTAAGGACAGGGACATATCAGAGGGCTTCATCCTGGGGCAACATTCATGGGATGTATCAGAGCACTTACCAGAGCTGGAATCCTTTGTGTGTCAGATGTATGCACCCATCAAATCCGACATATTGTGATGTGAACGACCGTTCGGTACCTGATGTTCTGCCAGGGGTTGTTTGAAATTGAATGGAGTAAGCCTTCTTCCGCCTTGCAGGGACTGCTTAACAGCTGCTACCACATGGCGCAATTACCAGCGCGTTGGAGGCAATGTCTGGGGAACGGCTACCAGAGCCAAAAGGTTATGGATTGGAAAAACGACGTCAAAGGTATGCTTCTTAGTAAATTCACTGCACGTTTATGTATTTCTGTACATTTTCGTTCTTTTAGTTTGAGTGATGAGACATGGAATGTGTGTGATTGAGATCTTTCACCTGTCTTCTTACTGTGGTTATCTGGTGTGCGACTGGTGCGAGGCGCTCCGCTTCCAAGGCTGTCTTGGAGCTCATGGCCTGGCAGTGTGTAAGACTGCTAGGCTTCAGGTGCTCCTGCCTCGCCAACAATCTTCAGTGCACGGATGTTGCAAAACTTCAAGATTGCACCAAATTAGAGGGTGGGTAGGAGGATGTGAAGAGGTTTGCCCTTTCATGTGGACTATTTGGGGATTGATGATTGTCGTGATTGATGATGGATGTGTGATTAGGCAACCCAATTGATGAGACCAGGTAAAGATACAAAAATAGGTAAAAGGTAGGCGTAAATTAAGATTTAATAAATAGATAAAATAATAATAAAGTTAAAGATCGATTCTTATAGGATTACAGAAGTTTTTGTGCCAAATGTTTCCTTGTAGTTTTTTATTTCCTGGTGCCCGATGTGCTCCAGGTGCTGGTGCATCAGACGCTGAGGAAGCTGTGCTGATCTAGAGCGGAACTGCAGAAGGCCACTCCCAATCCCTGTCATCTCCTCGCGACACTGCCCCTCCGGCCAACACAGGAAACTCCCCTGCACTTGGCGTTGTTACACACACGTATAGGTCATGTTGTGTTTACACTCTGAGGGATTTTTTCGTCATTTCTATTACTTTAACAAACCTATGTTTGTAAAGTTTTTTTGTGAAGTATTTAAAGGAATGTTAACCTGACCGCTCCACCGATGCCCACCCCCCACCCCACTTCGCTCCTTAACGCTGACTTCGATGTTCATGTTTCAAAAATGCCATCAGGGGTGGGGGGATGAGAGCTGTGTTCTTTACTGGTGGACTCTGATGTGTGTGTGTGTGTTAGGGCAATCTAAAGAATTAAACTGTGACAATACAATATTAGCGTTTTGTCGAAGTTCTCGCTGGCCATGTTCCACTTAAAGACCCTTCCTCCCTTATAGCAGGATTATCTATGGGAGATTTTACATTTCCTGAAATGGTTACAGTCCCTGTGAGTATTTCAGTTTTTGTTATTATGTGTCAGTGTGTTCCTACATTTCACAGTGCTATAAAAAGACTAGTTTTAGGCGGAAAATAGTGGAAAAATTGTTGTTGAGCAGTTTTGACTTTGACCATGTGACCTTTTATATTTTTGGATAGGTCCCAACTAGGTCATGAAGCCTAGGATGTGTACACTTTTAAATGCTACCAAACTGCCCTATATATGAGTAGTTTCTGAAATTGCGCCACCAACACCAAATGTGCCACGGCGTTTAGAGGGCTATTCTTTGCAGGGTTGATACTTTATTGAGTGATAACTTGTCAAAAAGCTACCATTTTCGGATGTTTTATCATACCAATATTCTTTGGACATTACCTTTTTCAAAATGTTTTATAGACTTTGCCTCTGAGTAGGTTACCAAAAGCAATTTTGGCCTCTGGCCCATGGACCTAACTGTGGCTCTCACGAATCTGTGTTCGCTCGT
>OLKM01005605.1:10000-16606 GCA_900291075.1 Melanogrammus aeglefinus | reverse complement strand
ACAAATTTACTGCGACTGATTATGCAACATGGACGGTTTGAGGCATAGAACAGAATAAGAAGAGCAATTTTGTATTGCAAATCTCTTAAATAAATCACATCATGATGTGAACATCATAACAGTGAATGGTAACACAGGCAACACAGACCCAAATAATTAATAATATAAACTGAAGAAATAATTGTATCATTTTAACTCTTAAGATTTTGACAAATACTAAACAAACTGTCAGCTAAATGCTACAGAGGAAAGATAAATTTGTTTTTCCTGGTCTCATACTGTCTTGTTTTGTACTCTGGACACACCAGGAGCTTCCTGATTAGGCTGGAAAGTATGTTGGCTTCTGACCGCCCCTTGGCTGAAGCGGGAGACATGGCGGGCTACCCGGCCTCTTCTGATGGGCCCTCATACTGGGATGACAGGTTGTTGGGTATGGGAATCATATTAAACTCCTCAACTAATTGCGCCAACCTCTACACCTCTATGGCCTAGAAACAATATTGCATGTTTTAAGGCTATATCTCAATACACAATACATATATTTTTAAATCTCCTCTTAATGCTTGATTTAACCCTTTGGGAAGTGCAATGGCACTACTTATACTCCATGGGGACATTTCAATTCTTACATTTGAACGTATGGCATAAAATACTATAAGGAAAATAATGTCTTGAGGATATTATAACTAAACTTTTTTATACTAGAATTGAATAAATTAATACTTTATTTCTGATTGCAGTAGTGTTGAAACAATCGTTAGTAGTATTAAAACAATATCTTTAATCTCTTACCAGTAAATCACTTTTAACAGGACCCATGACATTGCCACCAGTGTGTAGTAAGAGCCTTTACAAGTTACAAATCTTGCCCCTATGACATCCAACCAGGTGGGGGTTGTCCACCTAGATGTGTGACGGAAAAGATGAGCAACGTTTGTTACAGGTCCATCGGAGTAAGCTGGTCACTGACCTATCAGCACCACATCAAGGTGGACACGCCCACTACTGATATCAGAAAGGGCAGATTTTCCAAAAAGGTTGTAACGGCTAATCCCACCCACATTCTGGCGCATGTCATGGGACCTTTATACTGATTCTGTGACCCAAATTATTGCTTGAAATGGAATGTATGAAATGCTTGGGGAAGCATCTATGTATGTAGTATGTATGTATGTAGTGTATGTATGTATGTATGTATGTATTTGTATGTTGTATGTATGTATGTATGTATTATGTATGTATGATATGTATGTATGTATCTGTATGTATGTATGTATGTATGTATGTTATGTAGTATGTTATGTATATTACGTATGTATGTATGTATGCTATGTATGTATGTATGTATGTATGTATGTATGTAGGTATGATATGTATGATGCATCAATCCAACCGCAAGCAATCCAAAGTTACGTCCAAGTAGAACCGAAAGAAGCTTGTTTTGTCAGGTTTGTGAATTTTTTCGTGCTGAAACCCCGAGAGAAGGCTCCTTGCAGCACCTGAAGAGGAACCCCAATAGACTCTGAGAGGGAACCCAAGCCGAAGCCTAGGGCGAAGGAGATCAGTGGCAGGGACCACAGACCCCACTAACCTTGGCGTTAATCTCTCTCTCTGGCCCCACCCCAGGAAAGACGAAAAAATGAGCCAAAAGGGGCACCCTGACGAGAGCCGCCCAACCCGGTGAAGTGAAGATTTTGAGTTGCCTTGCCCCCCTCCTTTCCCCTAGCACCTTTTTATAAATAAATTACATAAGTTGATTTCACCGCAACCCCCGCTTCTGCCTGTTCTATTCTAATTGGTTGATCCCCGTTGTACCTCAGAGGACAGGGGACCACAAGTATGTAGTATTAACATTTCCGAATGCCACCAGCAAAGAAAGGTCAGCAACAGCGTTACCAGAATGTCATTGACAGGAGAACCTCCAGGAATTACTGTGTCGAGAGGCATAATTCATGATCAAAGCTCTCAAGATGTTAGGAAAGACATACTGAAAAGGACACTACGCAGCTAGCATCGTCTCTTCATGTGCGTGAACAAAACTCTTACAAAGATTGACGGTCATCTTCCAGGCCAATGGAAGTTCCAAGCAACAAAGAACGTGACATCAAGGAGCCCACTGAATTGCTTCTGAAGAGACCAGCCGCAGTTGAAGCGCGTCCACCCAGACAGGGGTCCAGCCAAGAGGGTGCTATCTTTACAGGCCTCACCGGATTGGACGCACTTTTAATAAGCTTTACATCAATAAATGACTAATTATTTTATAATAAATATTGACAATTGTGTGATTATTTATGTTAACATTACCGTGTTATTGGGGCTAAATAGCAATCAAAGGTAACGTGCAGGGTCTGTTCTCTAATGGTGTGTGTTGGATCGGTACGGTGTGGTCTGGGAAGAACTTCAGCCTCATATATTGCCAAGTTGGTGAAGCCTTCACTGGAGGGCTACAAGCCGCCTCACTTACATAAAAACATCCACCTCAACTCACAAGTTATCCTCCTAACCCTTAGCTCCAGGTCACCTAGTATGGCATCAACTTCTTGTGGGGGTACCTCCTCCGTAAATGTACAAGAGACCAGACGTCCCTGTCATTACTCCTTAAGTCTCTCCTGACTGTGGGGGAACATACAGACAACTGGGTTACTACACCCACACACCACCCACACCACACCCACACCCACACAACCACAACACACACACACCACACACACACACACCACACAAAATCTCAACAGAAGAGAAATAGATAAGTTAGAGAGCAGACATTCGGTGGTCACTATTTCAATACTACTATTTACAGAAACAAAATATGTTTTTGCTGCTTGCTTTACAAATGGTGCACATGTTTATTCAAAACAAACTAATTGTTTGTTCTAAAAGTTTTTAAAGCTGCATTCATTTTTCAATAAGCCTTTTTCGAAAATGTTGCCCAATTTAATGGACATACCACCTCTGTCGCCTCCCACACTCAATAGTATGGTTTGACAATTTAAATCCATTGAAATAGATCCAAATTCATCTTCAATATAATGAAAGAACTATTACAATTACAATTAGGGCATTTGGGCAGACGCTACGCTTTTATCCAAAGCGACCAGCGATCAGTTTTATACACAACATTGACACACCGACGCGGCAAGAGTCACCATGCAAAGGCGACAGCCAGCTCGTCTGGAAGCAGTTAGGGTTAAGTGTCTTGCCTCAGGGGACACATCGACACCTCGATGGGAGAAGCTGGGGATCGAGTTAGCAACCTTTTCGGTTACAAGACCAAACTGCTCTACCTCCTGAGCTAAGCCGAGCCGACTATTAATCTGACTCTATTCTTTCCCTTTGTAAATATGATGCCTTCCATAATCCCTGCACTCAACAACAAAAATGACAATACACACTGGGGATGAGGAATGACCTCTACACATGAGGGGTCATTCCCTTGGTTATTGCCTGAATCTTCATCATGGTTTCTGTAAATTACACTTTACACACGCTCAATGGGAGCTGTGCTGGCTTACATTCTAAACATGGCTCTTCCTCATCACATCATCCCGTTCCTATCAAAGAACCAAGAACAAATAATTTCTGAGGTAGTTAAGAATATTGTGCTCACATAAGATATTCATGTATAAAATACAGGAAACATGCGTGCATCTCACGGAAGATTTAATTATAGCCAGAGGCCGTAATCAAGCACATATACGCATGTTATCAACAACTGGGAACGACGGGGAATTCCTAACCAAAATTTAGCTCATTCTCCCCCCATGTTTTTGAAATATGTGTGTCTAGTAAAATATATAATTTTGTTTATTTCGTAACCAGAAAACAGCCTACCGCCATTCCATCTATTCCGTTCAAGTGCATCAAAAGTGCCACAAGCATTAAAAAATGAAACCTTGATATAAACGTATCTAGAACTTTCGAAAATTTTTATTTTGGAATCAGAATTGGTGATATCTTATCTATTTTTTTTATCAAACAAACATAATCTATTTCACATACTTGTGGGTTGAAAACATTGAAGAAATATGAGCGGACCTGTAGCCATCAGCTACCGCCATAAGTAAAATTAATTTTCTTTGGGAAACCCCTGTAATGGGAACAGTAACGTAATAACGTTACACAACGTTCATTCAAGCTCATTTCAGTTTTTGATAGTATTATTGTTATGCCATAGATTTTGGGTTTACATTACACACATCCACGACCACTGTCTTTAAATTAAGTGTCCAGAAGGTTAAGCCTCTCAAACTCGGACAGCAGCTTGGGTTGCCATGGTACTCGATATCGGCAATAAAAACCCAGCCACTATCAGGACCTTACACGCTCTCAGTTAGCATTTCAATATTAAGGACGTATCGAGGACTATAAGAACAAGCCATTCACAGCATGCGTTAAGGTAATGAGTACTAACCAATGACAGAAAATTAGGGCAGGAAGAAAAAGGCCAGACCCCCGTCAGATAAATTTTTCACCGGCAATAGTGGTGAAGTAAACTACTTCTACTACGTCTTTTGTCATTGTTTTGATCAATTAACGTTTTCTAATTAATATGGATGAATGTGTTTTAATTGAGGCTTAAAGAAAAGAGTGAAAAGATCCATAAATCCATAAGGCAACTGACATCTGCATTTTTCAGATTTGTTGAACATCAAATCTCCAACTTGCCAACTTTTGTAGACCTTGTGGTGACCAAAAAAAGCAATTGACATTCATTTAGTCATTCATAAATACATATATATGCAGTATATAGACCAACATATATTAAGACTAAAGGAAAAGTTAAGTAAAACAATAAGCAATACACTTAAGTAAACAAATGTAAAAATGCACTAGCAAATGTAAGCTAAAACATGTGCACACACAATCACACTAACATGCGCACACAAACATGCGCACACACAAACATGCGCACACACACACACGCACGCACGCACGCACTCACGCACACGCACACGCACACACACACACACACACACCTCATCCTTTCTCTCCCTGCTATTTGTATTGGTTGCTACTATCAGACATTGATTTTGGCAAACAATAATGGTGAAAAGAAAAAATCAAAAGCAAACTTCAAGGCTTCAAGCGTGTTCCGTCTCCAGTTCCCCTCGAGCTTCACCTGCCTCCCTCCGGCCAGAGGCGAGGCCACGCAATCCAAACAGTGGATCGCCTTCAGCTCAAAGGCGGGAGCCTTGGCCCCTAAGCTGCCCTCCAGCTTGGTGCTGAACTCCACAACGTCCCCAGGCTCCAGGTTGAGGAGGACCTGCTTGAACTCGTGGCTGGCCGTCAGTTTGATGTCCTGGCCCGGGTCTTCCGCCCCGCCTCCCTCGCCCACGATCTGCCCCACTGTCACCTCGAACAGGAGGCTGTCGAAGCGCTTGACGTGACACGAGTGCTCGGCCACAGCCTTGATTTGACAGAGCTCCGCCTCTTCCTGCATGCGTAACATCAATGGCGATCCTTCCAGTGGCAGCGTGGAGTTGACCAGCGTTGCGTTGACCAGCGTGGCGTTCCTTGTCTCACACTTGGGGTAGGCCTCGCCGTAGAGGCAGCGAAGCCAGTCCCCCATGAACACGGGCAGGATGTTGATGAATGACTGGGGTCCGTTCTCCAGGTCGGCCAGGCGGATCTGCTTGAAGCGGCCGTTCCAGGTGACCCGGTGGCCCTCCAGATGGCTGCAGAACAACTGGGTCTGGGCCATGCCTCTGCTCTGCCAGGCGGGAGGCCCGCACCAGCTCACTGTTACTTGCCCCAGGTCAGAGTGGAGTTGTACACCTCTTCAAGCCCTCCGAGTGGTAGACATACATCCAGAAGAAACAGGATCACCCATGGAGACGCAGAAGAGCAGGACCTTGACGACGCCGCCGCGTTGCGTCAGCGAGCGCAGGACGTTCAAGGATGGAGAGACTGAAGCGCGTCCAAAGCCGCAGGGTGACAGGCACGGCGCACAGGGCCAGCGTTCACCACCATCTTGGTCAGCTCCAGGCTCCAGGAACCACTTGGCCATCTGGATATGAGCAGCATCAGGGCCAGGCCGAAGGCCAGGACAGGCAGGTGCGAAATAGCAGGAGGAAGTAGGCCACGCAGGTTCGGATCAGACCGATGGCGGAGGAGTTCTGGAGCAGCACCACAGCGAACTCCCACCACAGGAAGCACACCAGGTAGGGCACCAGGAAGCAGTAGGTTGCCCGGGAAACCAGCGGCTCCGCGCCATGCTGGGAGGGGGGGATATCAACGGTCAGATTCCTGTTTTACTAAAAGGACTTGTTTAAACGGTTGACTGATTTAGCATCAATTAGTAAGTGGACTGGTGTTTTCAGCCATGAAGTAGGGGTTGGACAGTTACCCTAGCACAGGTGATCACAAAAGCCAATTGAACTGTTTTGGTGCGAATGGTTATAGGGTTCTTAAGACGTTGGGTGTGAGGTTTGCCCCAGATGACACTTGTGCCAATGTCACATTGGCACGGATTACGCCACAAATCACTTGATTGGTGTTCTCATGAGATTAAAAATGTTCTAGAATTGTGCATCAAGTCATCAAATCTGCAACAAAATCACTCAACAAATCACTCTACTCACCTGAAGAACAGGTAGAATAGATAAA
>OLKM01005605.1:0-5000 GCA_900291075.1 Melanogrammus aeglefinus | reverse complement strand
ACCTCCACTATGACTTTCGTTGTGGAAATACCAGAGACGAGAGTCCGACGGAGCTCTTTATCTAAATAATCATATAATACATAGATATCTATATCATATGATACATATTATCACGGCCAAAAGCTGTGTGCGCCTCCAAACGATATTATGAGTCACAAACAACTGCGTCGGGTTCTCCAACGTCTCTGGTTCTTCCACTTCCACATCAATCTGAAGCAGACTGAACCGTGCGCTACCAGCTGCCGGCTGCCGGCTGCTAGTGCTTTGTGGTGGTGATGCCTCGCGGCAGCGGGCGGGGGGCAGCGGGGCTCCGGTGGGAGACAATCCCTTTCTTCTCCAAGTCGCAGTTCATGTTATTCAGGAAGTCAAAGCCAAAGTTCTTTTCCCCAATTCCTTCTCAACCATGGCTGAGATAACCGCAACTATGATCTCGTCCGGAAAACCAGAGACGACGGTTATGCGCCGTAACACCAACAGCAGAACGGTTATCCAAATAACAAATTGTACAACATTTGCACACACACACACACACACACACACACCACACACACACACACACACACACACACCACAACACACACACACACAACACACACACACACACACACACACACACACACACACAACACACACACACACACAAACACGGCGCTTGCAGGTCATAGCTCATTGTCCCATTGGCGGGCCAAATTCTCTGGGCGGGCAAGGCAGAGAAAGGGGTGGTAACTTGGCCCCTTATGACGACATATGGGGCCACATTCCAAATCAGCGCGCCTGAGCTTCCATCTTTGCAAAGGCGAGCAGGATACCTAGTGCTCATCTTACACCGAACGCAGGTTTTAGCCACTTGGGGATGATAGGCATGATAGGCATGATGATAGGTCTAGTGCAACTCATGTTAATTTAAGAAAACCTCATAAAGTGAGATTTTTATGCCATGGGACCTTTAATAACATGCAATGGTCTGAGAGGGGCCCTTTTTACTGAAGCATCTCCCTTCCCGTTTCCCTTCCCTGCTTGTAGTTCAGGGAAGGAGTTGTAATCCAACAAAAAGTAAAGTAACCAATAGAAAAAAACATTGTTTTGGGGAAGGTGAGTTACTGGTCTATAGGAGGAGCAAATAGCAGAATGATAATACACTTTTTCAGAATATTACAGAAGAGGTAGGCCACCATCGTATTCTTTTGATAGTATACAGTCTGAAGATGGATCCAAAAATAACACTAAACCACTGCGAAGTCCAAACATGTTGAATGTATTTTTAAAGAAGATGCTGAACAGTATTTCAGCGTTCATGGAGGATGTAATTCTGCGGTTGGACAAGATGGAGACAGATGGAATATTTAAGCTCAAAGAGGAGGATCAGGAAATAAATATATTTTGATGATCCACAGACAACATTAATGTTTCATAACAATATATGGAATTCTAAATTAACTTTTCATCTTTTTCTTTTTTGTACCCTCCCACACAATCAGAAGGAAACAACAGATCTTTTGAACAACGTATCCAGGAGTATTCCAGTCCGCGTAACAGCTGACAAACTCTCAGATACTTCCAATTATCGATGGAGTATCCGGGAGTATACAGGAGTATTCCAGTCCAGGTACAACTCCTTTCCGCAGTGACACACACACACACACACACACACACACACACACACACACACACACACACACACACACACACACACACACACACACACACACACACACACACACACCTTTATTTTGGATCCAGCAGCGCTGAAGAAGACGAGCTGCCCCTCGCCTTCCCTGCTTGGCGGCTTTCAGTAACCACCTCACTGCAAGACTGTTGTTAAGTTCTGTGTCCCTCTCCTCGGCTACAATCAGGTAATGTTGACCCAACTGAAAAGTAAAAAGAAAATGTTGAAATATTGGCATCATCATTGGCTCATTTCAGTTAAGTTAGGGGCTCCTTCGAAAATAGATCTTGTCTTCTCAACGGGACATGCCTAGTAATATAAAGGTTTAATAAAAATGAAATAATAAAAGATAATATGTATTTGTGTATAGAATTTATAGAAATTTAAAAAATATTGATAGATTATATTCACAAAGGGTTAGGTAATCTAGTAATAAAGCATAATAATCTATATATGCCTGAAGACAGTAGGCTGAGACTGTATGCAAAGAAGAGGAAGGTCGTGTCGAAGAAAGAAATAGACCAACAGCAGGAAATTATAAGACGTATCCGGCATGCAGGGTCTAGTGACCAAGCTGGAGACGCTGGCCAATCAGAACTCCTCCTACAAACAACACAGTGAGGTGCAGAAGGCTGTTCCCTCAGTGCCAAGAGAACAATGTTCTACTAAGACTTGGAGGAGAAGGAGTCTTCAAGACCAAAGAATTACTTGATTTATACTTTGTGGTGGAAATTGTAGATGTTTTTCTATTTAAAAAGGGCTGCTAATAATCTAGCCAATAAGGCCATGTATCTAATTCTTATGTTTTTGACATACACACTCTTTACACTCAATCCCTATGTTTCCATGGTTTTGTGAGTCCCATGCTGTTCCAGTTTGTGCAGACAAACTTTTGGCCTATTCAGGTGAACGCTTGTCTAATATTAGGGTTAACTTCTATTTTTTAACCTATAGATACTCCCTGACCCCCCTCCTCCCTTCTCAAGCATGATGTGGACATTTTAAATCACCTCACTTCTCACTTACAGAGTCACAGTGACAAGAATGCAGTTTCTTAATCTAATCTTCCCAACCATCCCACACACGTAAACACTTGTAATGTATTTTTGAAAGCATAGGCTTCGTGGTTGGTGCATTACAGAGTCACTGCAAATTGTTTGGTATATTGAGAACGTGTGTTCATGCTTTATGTGTAATTGTAGCCACAAACAAAGGGTATGTATGAAACGGATGCATTTGGAACATGTCCAGTATCTTAACAAAAGGTGGAAGAGGAACAAACTATTTGTGTGTGTGCGTGTGTGATTGTGTGTGTACTTATGTTTGTGTGTGGTTTACGTGTATTTTTGAGGTGCTGAGTGTGACACTAGGGCATTTGTGTGTGATGTGTCGACATATGTGTTCGATAATGAATTGTTGCATGGATGGTTATACTATGCAGAACCTTTATTGCGCAACAAGTGTATGGAGTTGTGACAGAACAGTAGGAGCTAGGAAGAACTCTGTACTGATGTGACTAACATCAGGGGAACATTTATTCAAATGTAGGATATCGACAGGACAGAAGGAACCAGAAGAGACTAATTTCTGAGTCACCAACTGTCTTGGAAAGTACATGCTGTGTCTTCATCTCTCACCAGTTCATTCAAAACTTCTGTCCTGCGAGTCACTGTTGCTTGCTGCGCAGCAAATATTGCTCAAACTCAAGTTCATCGCTGCGACTCGCGTCGAACCAACACTTAAAGGGCGGGTTGCCAGTGTGGTCGCAATACCAAGGGTGATATCGGGGGCGCTGCCCTGCCTATATTCAGCGTCTGGTGGAGCTCAGGTTGGTTTGGGTTTGGGGGACTGGGTGGCTCAACGGCACGAGTTTGAGACGACATGTGCGAAGGAAGAGGATGTGAGAAGACTGTGTATGCTGATGATGCTTCTCATTCATGCTTAACACGTCTTAGTGTCATTAATTATGAAGAAGAAGCACAAGTTCTTTGTGTGCATTGCTTTCTCCTGCCAGTCTTTAAAGAATTATTTCCAAGCCTCCCAAAATATAGCAGGGTTCTTTCAGGCATCTCTCAAGTGTCAATACTTGAGACACCCTGGAAGTGATTGAGTCCCCATTAATATTTTGCATATTGTCTTGGCCATAATAACATAATTTAGTATTTTTATGAATATTGCCCCGTGTTTATGTGCTTCTTGCCTTCATTAATCCTTGTTTTCTTTTATTTCTAGTTACATGTTTAGAGATAGCTCGCTTCCTCCCCTCCTTTTGAAATATCGCGTGATTACTGTGTTTAGTTTGCATTTGTGGTGACATGTAGCCAAGTTGTGATTCATTAGTCAAGTTTATAACCTTGAGGAACACTTCTGGTTATGTACTCCTTTGTATCCTTTGATGTATTTGCGAACCATTTTGAAGGAATGTAATGGAAAGATGTGTGCTTTGTTACACTGAAGATACAATTCGGTAATGCCCGCCAGTGTGTCTAGTGTCTTACGCCATGACCATGCTCTTATGTGAAAACCAATACTTTATTGTCAGAAGCGTCCTTACGATCAATTTCCTTTTCATCAGTATTGTGTATCAGTGAGAGTGTATGGAACGCACTGGTAACAGTCCTTTATTGGCTATGGTGTGTGTTTGTATGTGTGTGTCAGTGTCTAACCCTGGGTCTGAGCTCTGGCGCATTGCTCCAGCTTGTGCCTTTTCCCCTCCAGCTGACTCCAAAGTACTCCTTCTCCTCTGGACTCTTCCTCTGGACATAGCGATTGAGAGAGGGGTGTGATGATATTAAAGAAGGGTGCTGTAGCTCAGCACATTAGTGCTACACAAGGTGTGGCTTTTAAGTTAACCATCCTTTCCTAGGCCGGATATACTCAATTTTAATAAAGTGTAGTTTTACTCATACTTATAATTTCTACCAACCATATAATATTTTTTCTCCTCAATTAATCAATAATATTAAATAAAACTGAATTATGACTAAAGGTCATAAGTTAAGTATTCAGCCTATTACGTGGAAAAAAAAGTGTAAGCAACCTCTCTGACATGTTGAACATGTGTTTCTTGTTACATGAGCTCATTAGCGTACCTGAGATACTGTCGCATTCCTGGCAGCCAGTTACCTCCTTTAACCTAATTGACCTTTAAAGTATCACATTCATTTTTATACGCTAGCAATGTTTCTCCCCTGGTGGACAATAATCGCTTGCTTGCGCATCCTTAAACTACTACACCAGCACGAATAAAGCAGATATGGCTTCTAGAATCTTTTATAATCTCTAACTAATCAGGAGTTTAACTTCCACACAAGCCTCGGCCCTGCATGATGGA
>OLKM01005604.1:5000-16612 GCA_900291075.1 Melanogrammus aeglefinus | reverse complement strand
TCCAACCAGTGGCGCTGACTGGTAATACAGACCTTTTTACCCAACCTTAGAAAATAAGAGCATGGAAAGATGAACTGCATTGTTCCTGTTTCCTGTTGGATCGGACGTGGACCCAGAGCTTCATCGGTATCCCCTTCAGATCTCTTCTGATTGAGGCCAACACTTTAATCAAGGAGCATACACAGGCAACAAACTCCCAAGAGCCTAACACAACCGCGCGATCCCAGGACTCTCAGCCAGTCATCCTTTTCATAAATACTCCACAGGCCTCCGTCTTTTCTACGGAAAACGAGCCACAGAGGAAGGCTCGCCCACTGCCACTCAGAGGAAGGCCGGAGCAGAGGTGGGAGGAGCCGAGGGGGAGTGAGGCGGGAACGAGAGCGATCAGAGAGGAGGTGCGGGAGGGAGGGAGAGAGAGCGAGAGACGGGAGCAAGATGAGGCGAGGGAGAGTTAGAGAGGGAGAGATGTTGTAGAGCCAGAGCCCACAACACGACACACACGCCCACACAAACAGCACACACACAACACACCACACACACACACACAACACACACACACACACACACACCACACCACAAACACACAACACACACAGCGACACCCCACACACACACACATCGCGAGGCAAGTCCAGTCTGAGTTCTAAAGGACGGCATCCCTAATTTTTCTTGTTAGGGGATGACGGGGGGGCTTCCGCTCCATCCATGGGACCCGGCAACCAGCGGCCGTACAACAGAAAGACTGATTCGGTCGACTCGCGGGGTTGGAACATACCCCCCCGCCCCCCCCTGACGGACCGTCCCAGGTCGACGCGTGGAAAAACAAAACGTAGGTGTCTCATTAAAAAACCCTCAATAGGTAAGGTTGCTCGGGCTAGCACACATTTTCCCCTTGTTTCTGGTCTCCTCCCCTGGCGGTGAGAGACCCCCGCATCGCCTCCGGGGTCCTTCCGCGATCGGCGCTAAGGCAGCCGGGCGCGGGTGACTGGAAGCCAAAACACCTCGGGATGAAACCAAACGAGGTTCGGCTGGGACACTCAGCCTCGACCCCCCCCCCCCCCCCCCTGACCCGCCCCGAGCTAGCTGTGGGAAGACCCTGGCTATATGGGATGGAAGGCCTAACCGAGCACCGTTAGCGATGAGAGAACTGTTCGCTCGGAGAACTCGATGTTTCCAACAAGAGCTTTTCATCGCCGAGTGGGCACAGGGAAGCCGAGAGTACGTCCTCAAGGCCCCGGTAGGCGTCGAAGCGCCTCATGTGCTGGAAGGTTGAAGATGGCTTGAGACTGTCGGACTCTTTGCGGGATCAGACCTCAGCAACCTTCAGCTGGGAATCGAACCCTCCTAAACCACAGCGAGACTCCATCCTGCTCAAGCCCTTTGGGCTGGGCCGTGATGTAAGGGATTCATACAATAACATCCACGGGTTCGCAAAGAATTCCCCATCGAAAAACGTGAGCTACATTCCAGTCTCTCCGCGACTCCCGGAGAGTTCAAAGGTTGTCCCTCCTTCGACTTAGCATACGACCGGGGCGGACCTCAGTGAACCCAACCTGCACCGCGGCTCCCCCTCTCGTCAGCCGACACCAGCGTCCTGATCCCCCTCCGAAGGACGCTCGCCTGCTGTCCCCGGGTTCACGGGCCGGGCTTTACAGGGCGGGCCAGAGCCACTCAGCGCTAAAAGGTTTTGAGCCGGGCTGGAGGACAAGCGCGACGGTGAGGCCGGCTTCTATCGGGAGCGCTCGAGTTGTTCTAGCGAGCGATGTGGTACGGCGGCGTCGCGGCGGCACTCCGCCACGAGGACCCTCGTCTCACAGCCAGTAAACTCCGGGTCGATGCAGGGTTTCCTGTGACGTGGCTGGATCTATCCGAGAGACCCAGGCCCTGCTAAAACAGGACCTGGAGCCTTTGCCCCATCCAGGTCCCGTGTGGTCCATATCTGAAACTCTCTATCGTTTTAGATTGCTAGATGCGTGATGTGGTTTGATATCTCGCTGAGTTTCTATTTTTCTATTCCAATGCTTCCTCTACCAGAAACGGAATTGACACACCACACACCCAGCGCACACACACACACAACACACACGACACACAGCACACACACACACGCAAACACACACACACACGCACACACACAAGCGTGATCCTCTAGCCCTGGTCATGTGTATTGTGGTTCTGATCCTGGTTTCTCTGCAGGCCCTCCCCTGCTTCGAGTGCGGGATCAATTCACCCATGAAGTGCGAATTCTGCAGTGGAGCGCTGATTCACTCCGGCTTTTTACCATCTCCACGTCATCAAAGATACAGTCGATCATGTATGTTGCCGGGAGGAGTGTTCGTTGGAACCAGCCCAGCGAAGACATCCCGACTAGACGAGGGGCAGAGTCCTTCCTGCAGTGGAAGACGATACGGGATCAAATCAAGGAGCATAGCACCTCAATAAGCTCCCATCCGGAGCAGATGAGCACACATCAAGTGGAATTATATCTCTTTCACTGCAGCACGGGAACTATTTTACGGGAGCTACCGGGAAGTTGTGTCCAGAGGTCAGGACGCCTCCGACGTGAAATCATTTCGTTCCTGGACGTCCTGGAGAGCTTGCAGGAATGCTCCAGACGCGGAGTATCCCCCGCCGTGGCAGCAGGGGGCGGCTCACGGACGCACATCGTTGTGTCTTCATGGACGCTTGTTGCTCCTCGTTGTATTCCGTCTCACGTCTACTCCCTTTTCTACTCCTCGGGCTCTGTCCTCGTCTCCTCGCTCCTCTCCTCGGCTCCTCTCCTCGGCTCGTCTCCTCGGCTCGTCTCCTCGGGCTGCCTGTCCTCGGCTCCTCTCCTCGGCTCCTCTCCTCTGGCTCCTTCTCCTCGGCTCCTCTCCTCGGCTCGTCTCTCCTCGGCTCCTCTCCTCGGCTCCTGTTGCTCGGGCTCCTTCCTCGGCTCCTCTCCTTCGTCTCCTCTCCTCGGCTCCTCTCCTCGGCCTCCTCTCCTCGGCTCCCGGGCGGAGGAGCCTTCCCCTGGGTTCGTCTCGAGCCCCATCGGCTGGAGTTTCTCCGCCGGCGGCCTCTGGAGGGCGGAGGGTCGGGTGGTGCTGTTCAGGGTGGTGTCTGGGAAGCCCTAGGAGATGGGAGCCGTGGCCCGCCGCGGATCACTTCGAGTGAACCGTTGGACAGCGCGGTTCATGATCCTCGACTCGTCCTTGTGTGAGAAGGCTTCTGAAAACACTCTGCACTGCTTATATTTAGGCTGGGGGTCAAGGCTGGGGTCAGGGGCTCGGGGTCAGGACCGGAGAGAGTGAGGCTGGGGGTCAAGGCTGGGGTCAGGGGGTTCGGGTCAGGACAGGAGAGAGTGAGGGCTGGGCGGTCAAGGCTGCGGGTCAGGGTGTCGGGCGGTCAGACAGGAAGAGTGAGGGCTGCTGGGGTCAAGGCTGCCTGGGGTCAGGGTCGGGGTCAGGACAGTGAGAGAGTGAGGCGCTGGGGGTCAGGCTGGGTCAGGGGTCGGGGTCAGGGACAGGAGAGAGTGAGGGCTGGGGGTCAAGACTGGCGGTCAGGGAGTCGGGGGTCAGGACAGGAGAGAGTGAGGGCTGGGGGTCAAGGCTGGGGTCAGGCGTCGGGGTCAGGGACAGGAGGAGTGAGGCTGGCGGGTCAGGCTGGGGTCAGGTGGTCGGTGTTCGAGGACAGGAGAGAGTGAGGGCTGGGGGTCAAGACTGGGGTCAGGGGTCGGGGGTCAGGACAGGAGAGAGTGAGGGCTGGGGGTCAAGGCTGGGGTCAGGGGTCGAGCTGGGTGTTAACCCCTGGAGTCAGAGCTTTGGGAGTCAGGGTGTGAGGAGCAGTGCCTCCCTTCAGGAGGCGTCCCTCGGTGACTTTCCACCCAGATGTTTCCAGCTGCCACTCGACCCCGCTGGCTGATGTTGGCGGAGCTCCAGAGACCGGAGTCGTCAGCGTCTGAAGTGTTCTGGTGAACGGTATCGTGACGAATGGGTCGACGCTCGCTGAGCTCTCCCACCACAGCCTGACCGATGTCGTGTTCTGCTCTGAACGTTTCCCGTCCCTGCGTACTCGTGCGGGAACCCGACGAATGACAAACCCTACAATAGCAAACGGCTTCTCTCCGTGTCCCAGCTAATACCGCCGCAGCCCCGCGCTGTTTATGGAACGGAGAGCCGCTTTGAAACCAGAGCGGCGCCGGCGGGGGGAGCGGGGAGCGTGGCGGTCGTGTGATGGCGCGCTGGGAGCAACTGGTCAGTGTCACGCCGCCAGCAGTGACTGGGAAACACGCGCGGAACGCAGCCGCTAATGCACCGAGACACGCTGGGGAGCCCAGCACGCACGAACGGATGGGGGACGGGGAGGGAGAGGGGAGAGGAGGGAGTGGGAAAGAGAGAGGGAGAGAGGGAGAGAGGGAGAGAGGGAGAGAGGGGGGAGGGGGAGGAGGGAGAGGGAGAAAGAGGAGAGAGAGAGGCGGAGAGGCGGAGAGGGAGAGGGAGAGGAGAGAGAGAGGGAGAGAGAGGGAGAGGGAGAGGGAGAGAGGGAGGGAGAGGAGAGAGGAGAGGAGAGAGGGAGAGAGGGAGAGGGAGAGAGGGAGGGAGAGGGAGAGGGAGAGAGGGAGAGGAGGGAGGGAGGAGGGAGAGAGAGAAAGAGGGAGAGGGAAGAGGAGAGAGGGAGGGAGAGGGAGAGGGAGAGAGCGAGGGAGGGAGAGAGAGGGAGAGGGACGAAGAGGAAGAGGAGGTGAGGAGGAGGGAGAGGAAGAAAGAGAGGAGAGGGAGAGAGGGAGAGGCCGAGAGAGAGGAGGGAGAGAGGGAGAGGAGAGGGAGAGGAGAGGAGAGGAGGAGAGAGGGAAGAGGGAAGAGGGAGAGAGGGAGAGGGAGAGAGAGGAGGGAGAGAGGGAGGAGAGGAGAGGAGGAGGGAGAGGAGAGAGGGAGAGAGGGAGGGAGGGAGAGGGAGGGAGAGGAGGGGGAGGGAGAGAGGGAGAGAGGGAGAGAGGGAGGGAGGGAGGCAGATAACCTCCCTAAAGGTAGAAGCTCAAGGGGCGATCAGAAGCCCGGGCCTCCATCAAGATGTGTGATGCCCATTGGACAGATTCAGTCTGACCAGGAGACCAGTCCGGTTCTTATTGGACAGAATCAGGCATTCAAAAGACAGAAGGGACTTATAAAGTCATCATTCTGAGGCAGTCATTCAAATAATTAATTGTTCTCAAGAAAATACATTTCTGTACCTTCTTGTACATTAGGCTGAAAGCAGCACCTATTGTCCCACACAGCACCCAAACACAGCACCCAAACACGGCACCCAAACACGGCACCCAAACACAGCACCCAAACACAGCACCCAAACACAGCACCCAAACTCAGCACCCAAACACAGCACCCAAACACAGCACCCAAACACAGCACCCAAACACAGCAGGGAGGAGTTCAGAGGAGGGTTCAGGGGGGGACTCCCTTCAGACTGACCCCCAGCTGTTGACTAGCTGCCCGGGGTCTCGTCCCCCCCCCTTCAGAAGACTAACTAGGGCCGAGTGCGTCGCTGATCTAAGAACCTTATTGTCAGACTGGCTCTGACCAAGGAGGGAGGGAACTTCCTGTGGGTGACTGAGGACGAGTGTTCAGGAGAGCCACCATTAACTCTCTTAAGCCCTGATCCTCTGTCTGGCACAGCGGCTCAGAGTCCAATGATATCAGTCCAGACAGAGGTCTGGGGGGGGAGGGAGAGGGAGAGAGAGAGAGAGAGAGAGAGAGAGAGGAGAGAGAGGAGAGAGAGAGAGAGAGAGAGGAGGAGAGGGAGGGAGAGAGAGAGAGAGAGGGAGAGGAGAGAGAGGGTGGAGAGAGAGAGAGAGAGGAGGGAGAGGAGAGAGAGAGGAGAGAGAGAGAGAAGAGAGGGAGAGAGAGAGAGAGAGAGAGAGAGGAGAGAGAGAGAGAGAGAGAGAGAGAGAGAGAGAGAGAGAGAGAGAGAGAGCTTGTGCCACGGGGTTATTGGGATACGGCCTATTAAAGGCCTTGTTCCCACAATAATATTTTATAGCGGGGGATAGTTGAGTGTTTATCATCTCAGGCCTTGGCCCCCGACGGACCCTCTGACACCAGAGCCGTCACTCCCCTCCCCACCCCCCGGCTCCTCATCCTTCAGCCCCCCACCATAAACCCCCATAACCCCGCTCCTCTCCACAGCTGACCGGCGTCCAACACGCTGAACAACAGACAGACCCTCGTAAAGAACAGAACCCCACCATGTGCTGCCTCCTCCACCCGCCCACCAGGGCCCAGAGCCAGAGAGGCTCCAGGGAACCCTGGATCAGTGACCTGACGGAGGCTCTGCTCCTTCCCTCTCCACCCCCAGACACCACCCAAACACCACCCAGATACCACCCAGATACCACCCAGACACCACCCAAGCACCACCCAGACACCAACCCACCCAAACATCACCCAGACACCACCCAAACACCACCCCACCCTAAAACAACCCAGATACCACCCAAACACCACCCAGACACCAGCCTGACACCACCCAAACACCACCCCACCCAAATACCACCCAAACACCACCCCACCCAAATACCACCCAAACACCACCCCACCCAAACACCACCCAAACACCACCCAGACACCACCCCACCCAAACACCACCCCATCGTGACACCACCCAAACCCCACCCCACCCAGACCACACCACTTGGTTAGTCTGTTGACTGATGCTACGGCCACACCAAAAGCGTTACCCGCGTATCACGCGTATAAAATCGGCCATTTTCCCATAGGGAACCATTATGGCAAGCCAACCCCGCCATAAAGCGCCATCATTTAGACGCGTATCACCTTCATTACGCCGTAAAATACGCCGTAAAATGTAGAAAAACGGCGTATTTTACGCCGTCATGCGCAAAAAAGCGCCGCTTTTTACGCCGCAATTTAAGCCTTTCAAGAGCGCGCGTAAAATACGCGCGTTTTGAACATCAAAACGCGCGTAAAATACGCGCGTTTTGAACATCAAAACGCGCGTAAAATACGGCGTTCCTCTAGTATGCTAATAATCTCCGCCCTTCTTTTCTCTCAGCCAATGCATTTGAAGTGTTTGCGCCCAATCGCTGACCAAGACAAGCAGACCAAATCAGTTCAGCAGCACAGATCTGCTTTGACAATTTCTCCTCTCATTTGGCGTTAGTTGTAGCGTCATTTAGATATACATATTAGTAAATGCAGTTGCAATTGTGTGGTTCCCGTGGCCTATTTGATAGAGACGCTGGACCTGTAGGCAGGATGTTGTCGGGATCGAATCCATTTATTACCATATATTTCTGCTTTTGTCAGATGGTCACGCTTTTATGATCGCAATGCTTTTTCGTCGGCAAGCCAGACCTCCTGTGTTATAAGTTCCAAAGACAGTGCCTTTTAGTCAGCCAGCCAGATCATCTTGGTGGTGTCTTGTAACACGCTTTATAAGTTAATTATATTTAAATTATTATTAGCCATCGAGCCTTTATTTTCATGGAGTTATCGTTACATCCTCTCGTTCAATCGATATAAATACACAGTGGAAAGGAGTGAGAGGGAGCCACAGTTACAAAAGTGTCAAAACAAGCTGTCCTCTATAAATCACCATTTCCCTAGGCCTATATGTTTTTCATGCCGACAAATGGTTGAAATAAAGTAACGTTGTGACCCGGCGTATATTAGACTTGTTAAATGCAGAAATGCTTGCTGGCAGTGTCTATTCAGTTTCAACACTCCAATTCCAAAATTATGTTTTCATGTCGTCAAATGCTCGAAATAAAGTCAGGTTGTGACTCGACATCTACTTGGCTTATACACCTCGACGCAGGTCGAGGAAATGTTTTCTGGTTGGCGTGCCATTGCTTGGATAGGGAAAAACCTACCTTTTGCCATACGACTACTACATTGCTGTTAACAACTGACTCGTTAGCCCCTAACCCCTAAGAAGTTAGAAAGCATTTATATTAAGATTTAATTATTAACTATAGTGATATGTCAATTAAATATGATTTGTGTTAAAACTCGGTACATTAATGAAGTGAAATAGCACCATAGACCACCATCTAGAGTTCTAAATTAAAGCACATTACATATTTTAACACAAATCATATTTTAATTGACATATCACTATAGTTAATAATTAAATCTTAATATAAATGCCTTTCTAACTTCTTAGGGGTTAGGGGCTAACGAGTCAGTTGTAACAGCAATGTAGTAGTTCGTATGGCAAAGGTAGGTTTTTCCCTATCCAAGCAGTGGCACGCCAACCAGAAAACATTTCCTCGACCTGCGTCGAGGTGTTATAAGCCAAGTAGATGTCGAGTCACAACCTGACTTTATTTCGAGCATTTGACGACATGAAAAACATAATTTTGGGAATTGGAGTGTGTTGAAACTGAATAGACACTGCCAGCAAGCCATTTCTGCATTTAACAAGTCTAATATACGCCGGGTCACAACGTTATTACTTATATTTTCAACCATTTGTCGGCATGAAAACATATAGGCCTAGGGAAATGGTGATTTAGAGGACAGCTTGTTTGACACTTTTGTAACTGTGGCTCCCTCTCACTCCTTTCCACTGTGTAGGCTATTTATATCGATTGAACGAGAGGATGTAACGATAACTCCATGAAAATAAAGGCTCGATGGCTATAATAATTTAAATATAATTAACTTATAAAGCGTGTTACAAGACACCAAGATGATCTGGCTGGCTGACTAAAAAGGCACTGTCTTTGGAACTTATAACACAGGAGGTCTGGCTTGCCGACGAAAAAGCATTGCGATCATAAAAGCGTGACCATCTGACAAAAGCCGAAATATGGTAATAAATGGATTCGATCCGACAACATCCTGCCTACAGGTCAAGCGTCTCTATCAAATAGGCCACGTGAACCACACATTCGTAACTGCATTTACTAATAATTATATCTAAATGACGCTACAACTAACGCCAAATGAGAGGAGAAATTGTCAAAGCACATCTGTGCTGCTGAACTGATTTGGTCTGCTTGTCTTGGTCAGCGATTGGGCGCAAACACTTCAAATGCATTGGCTGAGAGAAAAGAAGGGCGGAGATTATTAGCATACTAGAGGAACGCCGTATTTTACGCGCGTTTTGATGTTCAAAACGCGCGTATTTTACGCGCGTTTTGATGTTCCAAAACGCGGCGTATTTTACGCGCGCTCTTGAAAGGCTTAAATTGCGGCGTAAAAAGCGGCGCTTTTTTGCCCATGACGGCGTAAAATACGCCGTTTTTCTACATTTTTACGGTCTCGGCGTATTTAACGGCGTAATGAAGGTTGATACGCGTCTAAATGATTGGCGCTTTATGGCGGGGGTTGGCTTGCCATTAAACCATTGGGTTACGCGCGTATGGGACGCGTTACACGCGTTACACGCGTTTAAGCTATGGCAAGCCAACCCCGCCATAAAGCGCCATCATTTAGACGCGTATCACCTTCATTACGCCGTAAAATACGCAGTAAAATGTAGAAAAACGGCGTATTTTACGCCGTCATGCGCAAAAATGCGCCGCTTTTTACGCCGCAATTTAAGCCTTTCAAGAGCGCGCGTAAAATACGCGCGTTTTGAACATCAAAACGCGCGTAAAATACGCGCGTTTTGAACATCAAAACGCGCGTAAAATACGGCGTTCCTCTAGTATGCTAATAATCTCCGCCCTTCTTTTCTCTCAGCCAATGCATTTGAAGTGTTTGCGCCCAATCGCTGACCAAGACAAGCAGACCAAATCAGTTCAGCAGCACAGATCTGCTTTGAGAATTTCTCCTCTCATTTGGCGTTAGTTGTAGCGTCATTTAGATATACATATTAGTAAATGCAGTTGTAAATGTGTGGTTCCCGTGGCCTATTTGATAGAGACGCTGGACCTGTAGGCAGGATGTTGTCGGATCGAATCCATTTATTACCATATTTCTGCTTTTGTCAGATGGTCACGCTTTTATGATCGCAATGCTTTTTCGTCGGCAAGCCAGACCTCCTGTGTTATAAGTTCCAAAGACAGTGCCTTTTTAGTCAGCCAGCCAGATCATCTTGGTGTCTTGTAACACGCTTTATAAGTTAATTATATTTAAATTATTATAGCCATCGAGCCCTTTATTTTCATGGAGTTATCGTTACATCCTCTCGTTCAATCGATATAAATACACAGTGGAAAGGAGTGAGAGGAAGGCAGTACGAGACCACGTTACAAAGTGTCAAACAAGCTGTCCTCTAAATCACCATTTCCCTAGGCCTATATGTTTTCATGCCGACAAAATGGTTGAAATAAAGTAACGTTGTGACCCGGCGTATATTAGACTTGTTAAATGCAGAAAATGCTTGCTGGCAGTGTCTATTCAGTTTCAACACTCCAATTCCAAAATTATGTTTTCATGTCGTCAAATGCTCGAAATAAAGTCAGGGTTGTGACTCGACATCTCTACTTGGCTTATACACCTCGACGCAGGTCGAGAGAAATGTTTTTCTGGTTGGCGTGCCACTGCTTGTGGATAGGGGAAAACCTACCTTTGCCATACGACTACTACATTGCTGTTTACAACTAAACTCGTTAGCCCCCTAACCCCTAAGAAGTTAGAAAGCATTTATTATTTAAGATTTTAATTATTAACTATACATAGTGATATGTCAATTTAAATTATGATTTTGTGTTAAAACTCGGTACATTAATGAAGTGAAAATAGCACCATAGACCACCATCTAGAGTTTCTAAATTAAAGCACATTTACATATTTTAACACAAATCATATTTAATTTGACATATCACTATAGTTAATAATTAAATCTTAATATAAATGCTTTTCTAACTTCTTAGGGGTTTAGGGGCTACCGAGTCAGTTGTAACAGCAATGTTAGTAGTCGTATGGCAAAAGGTAGGTTTTTCCCTATCCAAGCAGTGGCGGCACGCCAACCAGAAAAACATTTCTCCTCCGACCTGCGTCGAGTTGTATAAGTCAAAGTTAGATGTCGAGTCACAAACCTGACTTTATTTCGAGCATTTGACGACATGAAAACATAATTTTGAATTGAGAGTTGTTGAAACCTGAATAGACACTGCCAGCAAGCATTTCTGCATTTAACAAGTCTAATATACGCCGGGTCACACACGTTACCTTTATTTCAACCATTTGGCGGCATGAAAACATATAGGCCTAGGGAAATTGGTGAGATTTAGAGGACAGCTTGTTTGACACTTTTGTGTAACTGTGGCTCCCTCTCACTCCTTTCCACTGTGTAGTTCTATTTATATCGATTGAAACGAGAGGATTGTAACCGATAACTCCATGAAAATAAAGGCTCGATGGCTATAATAATTTTAAATATATAATTAACATTATATAACAGCGTGTTACAAGACACCAGATTGATTCTGGCTGCTGCTGACTAAAAAGGCACTGTCTTTGGAACTTATAACACAGGAGGTCTGGCTTTGCCGACGAAAAAGCATTGCGATCATAAAAGCGTGACCATCTGACAAAAGCCGAAATATGGTAATAAATGGATCTCGCATCCGACAACATCCTAGCCTACTATGGTGCAAGCCGTCTCTCTATCAAATAGGCCACGTGAACCACACATTCGTAACTGCATTTTACTAATAA
>OLKM01005603.1:0-16615 GCA_900291075.1 Melanogrammus aeglefinus | reverse complement strand
CAGGGAGAACCACAAGCTCTTATAAGTAATCTAGTTTGTGTAGTTTAAGTATATTCAAACTGCAAAATAGACCAGAAAAAAAATCTGCATAAAAACGTAGTTGGCCATCGATTACTATTATGCAAAAATATATGGACACAATATTATGCTGATATATTTGGACATGTCATGAAACATCTATCCATCACACATTCCCACTGGTGATGTCACTAAAACACAGGAAAAGGCAGATTTAACAGCTTGTAAACAGGTCCTAGGTGACGGGTCAGACTAAGAGCGGTTCCAAAACCCCTCATGAGAAAAAAAATTATACCAAGGACGTGCACGTCGCCCAGATCGGCCGTCACCGGCCCCACCCTGGAGCCAGGCCTGGGTTGGGGCTCGCAGGCGAGCGCCTGTGTGCCGGTGTCTCGCCGCACGGGAACCCGGCCGGGGCCCAGCCCGAAGGAGCGACGTGGGCCCGCCTTCCAGTAGGCCCACCACCGCGCAGGAAGGACCATGAGGGGTCGGTGCCGTGTGTTTGGGTGGCAGCCGTGGCGGGGCCCCGGCGACCCAAGCCCGGGACAAACGACTCTGGCTTTTAGGGACATGGAATGTCACCTCGCTGGGGGGGAAAGAGCCTGAGCTCGTGCGGGAGGCTGAGAGGTATCGACTAGAGATAGTCGGGCTCACCTCCACGCACAGCCTGGGCTCTGGATCCCAACTCCTTGAGAGAGGCTGGACTCTCTTCCACTCTGGAGTTGCTCACGGTGAGAGGCGGCGAGCTGGTGTGGGCTTGCTCATAGCCCCCCAGCTCAGCCGCCATGTGTTGGAGTTCTCCCCACTGAACGAGAGGGTCGTTTCCTTGCGCCTTCGGGTCGGGGATAGGTCTCTCACTGTTGTCTCGGCCTACGGGCCGAACGGCAGTGCAGAGTACCCGGCCTTCCTGGAGGCCCTGGGAGGGGTGCTGGAAAGTGCTCCAACCGGGGACTCCATCGTTCTGCTGGGGGACTTCAATGCCCACGTGGGCAGCGACAGTGTTACCTGGAGAGGTGTGATTGGGAGGAACGGCCTCCCCGATCTGAACCCGAGCGGTGTTTTGTTATTGGACTTCTGTGCTAGCCACAGTTTGTCCATAATGAACACCGTGTTCAGGCATAAGGGTGTCCATCAGTGCACGTGGCACCAGGACACCCTAGGCCGGAGGTCAATGATCGACTTTGTAGTCGTGTCATCTGATCTCCGGCCGTATGTCTTGGACACTCGGGTGAAGAGAGGGGCTGAGCTGTCAACTGATCACCACCTGGTGGTGAGTTGGATCCGCTGGCAGGGGAGGAAGCTGCTCAGACTTGGCAGACCCAAGCGTATCGTGAGGGTCTGCTGGGAACGTCTGGCAGAATCCCCTGTCAGGGAGGTCTTCAACTCCCACCTCCGGGAGAGCTTTGACCAGATTCCGAGGGAAGCCAGAGACATTGAGTCTGAATGGACCATGTTCTCCACTTCCATTGTTCCATTGTGTAAGGGATGCTGTCAAGCTGAAGAAGGAGTCCTACCGAGCCTGGCTAGCTCGGGGGACTCCCGAGGCAGCTGACGGGTACCGGCAGGCCAAGCGGACGGCAGCCCGGGCGGTCACGGAAGCAAAAACTCGGGTCTGGGAAAAGTTCGGGGAGGCCATGGAGGAGGACTACCGGTCGGCCTCAAGGAAATTCTGGCAAACCATCCAACGCCTCAGGAGGGGGAAGCAGTGCTCCGCCAACACTGTTTACAGTGGAGGAGGAGAGCTGTTGACCTCGACTGGGGATGTCGTCGGACGGTGGAAGGAATACTTCGAGGATCTCCTCAATCCCACTCGCATGCCTTCCGTCGAGGAGGCAGAGGCTGAGGATTCAGAGGTTGATTCAGTCATCACCCAAGCTGAAGTCACTGAGGTAGTCCGGAAGCTCCTCAGTGGCAAGGCACCGGGGTGGATGAGATCCGCCCCTGAGTACCCTCAAGTCTCTCTGGATGTTGCAGGGCTGTCGTGGCTGACACGCATCTGCAGCATCGCGTGGCAGTCGGGGACAGTGCCTCTGGACTGGCAGACCGGGGTGGTGGTCCCTCTCTTCAAAAAGGGGGACCGGAGGGTGTGTTCCAACTACCGGGGGATCACACTACTCAGCCTCCCGGGGAAAGTCTATTCCAGGGTGCTGGAGAGGAGAATTCGGCCGATAGTCGAACCTCGGATTCAGGAGGAACAATGCGGTTTTCGTCCTGGCCGTGGAACACTGGACCAGCTCTACACCCTCCGCAGGGTGCTCGAGGGTGCATGGGAGTTTGCCCAACCAGTCCACATGTGTTTTGTGGACTTGGAGAAGGCTTTCGACCGTGTCCCACGTGGCATCCTGTGGGAGGTGCTCCGAGAGTATGGGGTCGGAGGCCCTCTGCTGAGGGCTGTACGGTCCCTGTATGACCGGAGCAGGAGCTTGGTTCGCATTGCCGGCAGTAAGTCAGACCTGTTCCCGGTGCGTGTTGGACTCCGGCAGGGCTGCTCTTTGTCACCGGTTCTGTTCATTATTTTTATGGTTTTTTGACAGAATTTCTAGGCGCAGCCAAGTGCCGGAGGGGTACGGTTCGGGAGCCACTTGAATTCATCTCTGCTTTTTTGCAGATGATAGTGGTCTTGTTGGCTCCCTCGAGCCAGGACCTTCAGCATGCACTGGGGGCGGTTGCAGCCGAGTGTGAAGCAGCTGGGATGAGAATCAGCACCTCTAAGTCCGAGGCCATGGTTCTCGACCGAAAAAAGGTGGCTTCGCACCCTCCAGCGTCGGGGGAGAGTTCCTGCCTCAGGTGGAGGAGTTTAAGTATCTCTCGGGTCTTGTTCACGAGTGAGGGGAGAACGGAGCGCGAGGATCGACAAGGCGGATCGGTGCGGCGGCCGCAGTAATGCGGTCATTGTAATCGGTCCGTCGTGGTGAAGAAGGAGCTGAGCCGAAAGGCAAAGCTCTCGATTTACCGGTCATCTAACGTTCCCACCCTCACCTATGGTCATGAACTCTGGGTCATGACCGAAAGAACGGGATCCCGGATACAAGCGGCCGAAATGAGTTTCCTCCGCAGAGTGGCGGGGCGCTCCCTTAGAGATAGGGTGAGGAGCTCTGTCACCCGGGAGGAGCTCGGAGTAGAGCCGCTGCTCCTCCACATCGAGAGGAGCCAGCTGAGGTGGCTCGGGCACCTGTATAGGATGCCCCCTGGACGCCTCCCTCGTGAGGTGTTCCGGGCATGTCCCACCGGGAGGAGGCCCCGAGGAAGACCCAGGACACGCTGGAGTGACTACGTCACTCGGCTGGCCTGGGAACGCCTTGGGGTCCCCCCGGAAGAGCTGGAGGAAGTGTCCGGGGAGAGGGAAGTCTGGGGATCCCTGCTCCGACTGCTGCCGCCCGCGACCGACTCCGGAATAAAGCGGATGATAATGGATGATGGATGATGGATGACTAAACACAGGCTGTTCTCCCAATGTGAAGGAAGCGTGTTCAACGGCTGCCTTTTTAAGGACGCTACGTCATGAAACGGCGACAAGCATTGTTCCCATGTTGAGAACACTCAGAAATACATGCCCTTTTCGCACCCTTTTTTTGTGAATTCCGAGATTTTTCAAGGATGCATCAATGGATCCTCAACGAGCCAAAATTCCCAGAATCCTTTGCGTTCGGACGCTGTGCGGGATATTTAAAAGTTGCCTATAGAAAGCAAAACCCATTGCTTTACACAGGTGAAGTTACTTGAACATTTTCGGAAATATTGTGCCATATTGCTTTTTATACATTTATCATGTAAATGCAAAAATTTAAACAGTGCGATTTCTTGCAACGTTTTTGCAACGTAATGATCGGCTATATTTTGCATGGATTGATTTCTTTTAATATGTAAGTAGGTGGTGTTAAAACAACTACTTTTGCCAATAACAATTTAACAATTAAAAATTGAAAATATTTAACACTGGAGCAATATTAAGAAGCGGAAGTGCTTCCACACTAGCGAGTCGTGCCAAATTCTGAATGCTTCAAACACTAGGCAGCACTCTAGCCAGCACTCTAGCCCCATCTCTATAGGACGTGAGGAAGTGTAACGGGGGGGTTAGGCAGAACCCAAGTGCACAGACAAACGACAGTTGTAGGACAGTTTCCAGGATTTATTCTATCGGGCAGGCAGGGAGCAGACAGTAAGTCATCGACAGGTGGTCAGGGAATCTTCAGTGGGTCAGCAGGCGAGGAGTCGGCAACGGGAGGGCAGAAGAGCAGATCGGGAGTCGGGGACTGGAGAGCAGACTGACAGGGACTCGACGTCGGGCCGGAGGTCAGGCAGGCGAAGGGTCGATAGCAGGAAGTCAGGCAGGTGGATCAGGAGACACGGACAGAGAAGCAAGACAGACCCGACAGTGACTGGACGGCAGGCAGGAGGTCGGACAGGCGAGGGTTCGTTAACAGGCAGAGTGGAATAGACAAACGGCCAATCTCAATTCTCTATTTTACCCCTTCCCCTTCCCCCTTCCCCTTGGTTTTGCGCGTGCCCGTGAGACGAAGGGCTATCTCAATTCTCATTTCGATCGAGGGGTAGGGATCAAGGCAAGGGGTAGATACCCCTTAAAACCAAGTAAGATCGGGAGCTTACTTGAAACCAAGGGGTACCCACAATACACTGCGCAACCGGCATCTTCAAGTTTATGATCAACAATTGTCGCCTCTGGTGACGTGCAGCCAGCTAGCGACGATGTATGATGACGTAACCGTAACGAGTGTTGTCTCAATTCATAGGGGTATGTTGTTACCCCTAGCCCTTAACATTCTGTTTCAAGGGCCAAGACGTAGGGCGGGAAGGGGCAAGGGGAAGGGGAAGGGGTAAAATAGAGAAATGAGATTGGCCGAAAGTCAATCGGGAGCTGCCGGAACGCTCTGAATGAAACAAGAGACAATCTGAGTAAAAGGAGAGGACTGTTAAAGGGGGAGCACAGGTGAAGGTGGTTGGGTTAATTAGGGAATATCAGGGTGGCAGGCAGGTGAATGGGAAAACCAGGGGCGGAAGTGTTTCTAGCAAGGCTGCAGCCTTCAATTTGGGAAACAGCCACACTCACACCTGGTGGCATAATATCCCCTCTTTAAGTCAGGAACTTCTCAAAACAGGGGGTGAAAGTTTAGAGGTTCAAACCACCTGACCTGATAATTCAACTACACAAACTAACTGAAACTCCTGTGTATTAAGCTCCCAGGGTGAATAAACAAAGGCCTAAACAACCCAAAAAGACAACCTATGTCCCATCATTCTCCTTGTTCTGTTCACCATCATTGGTTTTATTTCTCAAGCCCTTTTATCTGATTACGTGACGGCCTACTACACTCAGATTGGCCAGGAGGCCGTTCGTTTACGTTCAGCCTTCATTGCTCAAACCTCGTCTTGGGTTCCCTACTCCTTTAGTCACATGGTTTGTCTCTTACATCTTCTGAACCATATTTTGACCACTTGAATTTGAGTAATGAATGTCTTATTTCCAATATCTGCAAATTGAATTTGAGTTGAAAATTGAATTTGCATCTAAAATTAGTGACCATTAAAAATAAAGGTATTTGAGACTGTGTTTTTCAGATAGCAAAGCTTGAAATGCCCTATTTGAATTTCAAAGATGGGTAGGGTATTCAAAACGAATAAATTTATACCTTCTGTTCAAAGTATTATATTTTCTATGTTATGAATTCAAAGGAGCTTTCATTTTCCATTTACAAAACTGGCTCTAACAATTTCAAATGCGGGTGCCTGGATACAATCCCAGCACTTCAGTGGCTGCCCCATTACCAGCCATCACCCACTGCTTCCTTTATTCTCCTTACCCCTGCTGCACACACTTACACACTAACAGAGTGCTGTTCAGTTCTGACTGAGGTCAGTATTTCTATGCATTCATTGGCGCTCCTTGTGCGAAGCGTCTTCACCCCTAACTTCTCCACACAAGCAGGCTGTTGTGTGGCGTGATTAGTTCTGTCACCGCAAGAAATTCAAATCAACTCCCGGTGCTCCAGCAGGAGTCCTGGAGCTCTATATCTAAATAATATCATATTATACATAGATATCTGTATCATATAATATATATTAAAACAGCCAAAAGCTGTGTGCGCCTAAAGACGATATTCTAAATCTCAAACGATTGCGACGGGTTCTCCGACGTCTCTGGTTCTTCCATGTCCACATCAATCTGAAGTAGACTGAACTATGACATGGAGGAGAAAGGGATTGTTGCCCGCGATTGCCGACCTCTGTTTGTCTCCCGTCGGAGCCTCGCTGCCGAGGGACCACGGCAGCGGACGGCGCCAAGGCACCACCGCCTCCTGCAGTGCCATGGCAGTGGTCCCTCGGCAGCAGGAAGCGGGGCCCAAGGGGGAGACATTCGCAGCCAACAATCCCTTTCTCCTCCATGTCATGGTTCATGTACTTCAGGGAGTCAAAGGCAAAGTTCCTTTCCCCCAATTCATTCTCAACCATGGCTGAGATAACCCCCGCTACGAGTCTTGTTGTGGAAATACCAGAGACGCGAGTCCAACATGTTATGCGCCATAACACCAATAGCAGGACGGTCATCCAAATAACAAGGAAGTGTACAACACTTGCATTACAGTCCTGGAGCTCTATATCTAAATAATATCATATAAAACATAGATATCTGTGTCATATAATACATATTATCACGGCCAAAAGCTGTGTGCGCCTCCAGATGATATTATGAATCACAAACGACTTCTTCGGCTACACCAACGTCTCTGGTTCTTCCACTTCCACATCACCCTGAGGTAGACTGAACCGCGCGCTGCCTGCTGCGTGGTGCTTCGCGGCGGTGGTGCCTCGTGGCAACAGGCGGCAGGCAGCATGTCGCAGTTTATGTACTTCAGGGAGTCAAAGCCAAAGTTCCTTTCCCCCAATTCCTTTTCAACCATGGCAGTGATAAGCCCAACTACGGTCTCGTTGTGGAAATACAAGAGACGTCAAAGAACCAACGTGCTATGGCATAACACCAACAACAAACACTTGCGTTACAGTGTGTGTAATCACACACACACACACACACACACACACACACACACACACACACACACACACACACACACACACACACACACACACACACACACACACACACACACACACACACACACACACACACACACACACACGCGCGTGGTGCTCGCACGGTCGTGTCTCATTGCCAGGCAAAATTATCTTGGCGGGCAAGGCAGAGAAAGGGGAGGAGCTAAGATCCTTTATGACGACATATGGGACTGTCACACCAAAATTGTACTGCCTACGTAATCCGCGTTCGAAAATTCCAAACCTGCCTGGCAACGGACGATCGCGTCGATAGATGCCTGGCAACAGACGATCGCGTCGAAAGTTGCCTGGCAATGGACGATCGGACAATTACGTAGGAAGATTCATCAACATTCACGAACATTTGAGCTTACTCATTGAGCGTCACAAGACAAAATAACATTTAATAGATAACACTTATTTTATAAATGACATTTATTCGCGTTGCTAACTTTAAATTTGTATTGTATTTTATTGTTTAATCGCATTTAGCTGGTAACCTGAGTGTATTAACCCAAGCTAGCTACACTATGATACACTTTAAACACTCAAATTCAATACAAACAGCTAAATTCAATACAATACAAATATAAAGTAAAAAAAAGTGTTACCGGTATTATGTTATTTCCTCTTTGGCAAGATGAGCGCGAATGTTTTTTGAAACCTGTCTGGCAACGAACAATCGCGTTGATCGATGACGTAATGTTTTGAACACTGATTACGTAGGCGGTACAATTTTCGCCCCCAGTACAATTTTGGTGTGACACGACCACATCCAAATCAGCGCGCTTGAGCCTCTGTTCTGCTTGCCTTTTTTTAAAGGCGAGCAGAACACCTAGTGCTTGTTTTACACTTAACGCAAATTTTAGCCACTTGGGGACCGTAGGCAGGCTAGAGGAACTCATATTTATGTTAGAAAACCTCATAAAGTGAGATTTTCATGCCATGGGACCTTTAAGAGATTCATACAACGTAGGGTTGCGTAACTATGTTGGTGTTGTTTTGTGTTTTATTGTTGCTATTCTTCTTACTACATAGGATCTTAAGAACCCCCCCCCCCCCCCGACTGGGGTAAGTAAAAAGGGGGGAGAGGTCACTGCAGCGTCCTGGAAGTGGTTTCAATTGGGGACAGGTCGCCTGTGACGCAGCAGAGGAACTCTCCTCTGCTGCCACTTCTTCTGCCTGAACAGCCTCACTTGCTTAAACTGCCTCACCTGCCTCACCTGCCTAAATAGCCCTTTCTGGCTTTCAGTCGGACGCCCACATCTTCATGAACCTCCACAGCGTCCACCTCAGAAAGGCGGCGGCTGGACGTTGTGGAAGTCCTTCAGGAGCACAGGAGCCAGGATGAGCAGGATTGGAGGAGGCATGCTAGGCCGTAGAAAAGGGAAAGAGAGACGAGAGGAGGTTTTTAAGAGATGTGGTCCTGAGCCGAGAGAGTTTCCACCAGCAGGAGGCAGCAACAAGGGAGGAAAGGTGGAGAGAGGAGATGGGGGTAAGGGATGATAGGAAGGACCAGGAAGCTGTAGCCAGGGACGACCGCTCCCTCGCCATACTTGAGATGCTGGCCAAGAAGTGAACCTTTTAAGAAGTCGATGGTCCTTAATTCATATATTTCATACATTTTACTTTTTTTGGTTTTATTGTTCAGGATATTTATATGTTATGTTGTAGTTGTTATGATGTTAAAAAAATAAATCAATGTTTATACACAGGTGTGGAAATTGGCCAAATTTATTAATGTAGTAGTCATCGGTCAGGTGCATAACAAAGCACTGCCTTTGATGCATTCTTTTCTCTCCTCAGCTGCTCCCTGCACGCCGTCCCCGGGGTCCAGCATGTTCTCCCCGGCTCAGGCAAAGGTTGTGGGGAATGAATGCGGGAGGGTGATGACCTCCAGACGTCACGGACTCCAGCGCCTTCAAAAATATGGCCAGCTCCACCTGGTCTTCAGGGATCCCGAAGGCATTCTCCACACCACTTCTTCAGGCTCGTGCAGCCCTCTCAGCAGGCTGGCTGCAACCTGATTACAGGCTGACGGTAGGGGTCATCAAGGGTCATGGGGTAGGAAGGCCGGTGTTAACCCCCACCATCGCCAAAGAGGCAGTACCCTGGTGGAGGGTACTGTTTCTCAAGGTACAAGGGGGCTGTCTTTTATTCACAGGACCCCCGTGAATCATAGCACTGACCGGTGTAAACCCCACGCACACATAAATGATTTGGTTTCAATCGTCGTGGTCAACTACAAGCTGGAGCTGAATGGGGGAATAAAAAACACCTTCCCATTCAGGTGCAGTCGGCATCGCCCGCAGGTTGTTTAACGCCAGACTGGCAGCCCCGTATATTGTTTCCTGCCGATCCTATTTGAAGGCTGGCGGACTCCTGCCATAAGGCCTGCTCCCAGAAGTCAACCAACTCCTCCTCTGTGGGATTGGTGGATGCGTTGGGCAAAGAGGGACTACTGTCTTTGATACTGGATTTTTGTAGATGGCACAGTGACAGACGTGTAGGCATGCCCGAAGCCCTAGAGGACAGAACGGGTACAATGCTCCCACTTGGCCCTCAGCAGCAGCGAAAACACCAGGCAGGTCGATTTCTGATCCCAGCATGATCTGCGTGTCTCCCTTACGGCGTCCTGTTAGGGAATTGAAAGATGCCCTGACAGACGGAATTAATTTCCGGCAGGTTACTACTTGGTAATGTAAAAAAAAACAGCTTTAGCAAGTGGCACATGTGACATCAGCAGATCAAGACCGCTGGGGTTAGGGGAGGTTGTAAGAGAAAGTCGATTGTTCATTCATGTAATTTCATCATATTTTATTTTGTGTTATTATTTAATAACATGAAGGCATGTTTTGCAATTTTCCAATTCAAAGAAATTTGAAGGCTCCACAATGGTAAGTAGAGATGGCATTATTAGATTACATCCTTAAACTTGTAGACTCCAATTGATCATGCGATCCTGAATAGGTATCCTGATACGACCGATATGCTGCTGTTGAGTATGGGCTACATTTGGTAAGAACTAGGATAAACGGAAAACATTTTGTACAGCTTTTAGGTTTTTAATAGCTGCTAAATTTTCACCATGTTCAAAAGCGGGATGTTTTTTGGCGGGTGACGCGCCGCTCGGCAAGCAGTCACTACTCATATCGTAATGTGTAACAACAACTGGACAATCTGAATCTGCGGCACCTTAGTGAGTGCGGATAGTGTCCTACGTTTAAAGTGCACTCGTATAGTGTGGATATCGGAAACAAACGGCGACAACTTTTTGCATTTTTTAAGTCAGTTTGAGTCCATGGACGCTCTCTTTCTTTTCACAGCTGTCCAATCTTCTTCTTTCTTCAAAATATAAGGGTTTGTTGGTTTTTTTGTGTCATAAATTCTTATTTGTTTCTTTTTTTTGGTGAAAGTTGGACAAAACCAGACTGTATATAAGAAAACAAGTAAATATAGCGAATGCGGATTTTGTGTTGGCAGATGAACCCTTAAAAACCGGTTGTCATGTTGTCACCCCAGTCACCTTCTGGCCTTCCAAGCCTGGGGGTCAGTGTCACTGTCCATGCGCCTTCTGTGTGCAGGTACCTAGTGTAGTGAGAAAATCCATTAATCTCCCCTCGCTGTCTGGACTACCGGCACCTTGTTTATGCAACCCCTCGCCTGTCTACTAACCCACCACTGTTTATCCACAAAGGCCTCGCGCTGTTCTGACTACCTCGCCTGTTATAAACCCTCGCGCTTGTCTGACTTACAACACTGTTGGTGCAAACGCCTGCGCGCTGTCTGACTACCACCTTTTATCAAACCCTGTGCATGTCTGTGACTACCGTTGCCTGTTATCAAACCCTCTGCTGTCTGAGCCAGACCGCTGATTTAATCAAACCCGCTTGACTGTCTACCTGCCCTGGTGTATCAAACCTTCAGGAATTCTGGCTACCGCTGCTTGTTATGTCAAAAGGTTTAGTATACTCTCTTTCCTGGCATTTGGAAACTAGATGTGTGTTGCCACGTAAACTGCCTCCAGTTTAATCTTGCGTGAACATCTCTGTTGTTTGATGGCGAATGTCTGGTCAACGCGAGTGCGGCTCTCGTAAACCTAAGCATGAACTATTGTTAATTCACGCAAACACAAAATGAGCATCTCTTGTACTTTTTTTCTCTCAATTTTTTATTTATTCCCATTTCTGAAGTGAGCTGAAGTGCCACAGAGTGGATTGCAGTCCTTGGATCAAGCAGTACAGCGTCACTGCTTCGCGTTGTCTTGAGTTGACTGGTTATGACCCGTCCCCTGCTAGTGTAGTCAGTAATGAAACAATTAGAGAAACCTTCGTTACCACGAAACCCTCATTTCATAATCATAAACAAAGCCAAAGAAAGAGGACTTTGCACAACAGCCCGGTCTAGGCCGTGGTCAGAGTAAACAAGAAACAGAAACCAAAATGAAACCCCTTGAGAAGAGATGATCTACCGGATCCGGACTTACAAAAGGCAACTACAACAAATACCGATTGTCCAGACCAGAACAGCGCCCATAATAATTCAATAAAACATGACTCCAATGCACAAAAACAAAGCCACAGAAACACAGTTTGTCTATTATAAAAGTAGTGGCTGTTTTAGTGCCCAACATGACAACTCAACTATCGGACACACAGTGGCTTTAAAACAAGGAGAGTGAGAGCAGAATAAGACTTGTTGAACGGGACTGTATTTAAGAATCTCATCCCGTATCTTTGGTAATGTATTTTTTCTTGAGCTGAATCGCTTCCACAGCCAACCTGTGCACTTGAATCATTTTCACAAACCTCAGCAAAGGAGAGAGGCAGGATTATTAGGACAATTGCTAAGGAGAGGAAAGAGATGAGGGGGAGGAGGTTTTTTAAAAGATTTTGGCAAAGATTGGAAATGTGAAATGCAGAACGAGAGCGAGAGTGTTAATAGGAATGGGGGGAATGTTGCTGTGTCAATTGGCCTACATCTGTCTGACCTGAGGTTCCGCATATCCGGACACAGCCACAACAGCTCTTCGCAGTGGTCCTGTTGGAAGTGCAGTGTAAAAAGGAGCGTGGAGTATTCAAGATTAATTCTGTATTTTACCTGCAACAATCAGTGTCATCAAATCGACTCAGTTCAGGTTAGGATCCCAAAAACAAAACCAAAAGAAAAACCCCAATGTCCTGTTAGTATTCCCTTGAACATTACCACGTCAAGCACCATTCGCCATGTTAACCTGCTCCAATCTCATAGGAAGAATCTGAGTGAATGAATTACCTGGAAGATAAAAGTGCTTAGGCAGCAGGCCTAGCAACGCCCTGTGTTGTCGCAAGCCAACCCAAACATAAAAAGGTATATGTGTGTGGGATATGATTCCCTGTGTGGTTATCTTGACAAAGTCTGTTAAGAAGAGAGGCTGGTTGTGTGGCTAGTCACTGGTGGGGAGTAAAAAGATATAAAGCAGAGCGAAAGGGAACTGTATAAGTGTGGAAAACGTGTCTCATTAATGCACTTACCCAAGCCCGGAGATGAAAAGTGAGGGCCTGTTTATAGCTTAATTAGCCTGAAGGCAGGGAAAACAAAGATGTTTGCAGGACGCGACGTTCTGGCAAAGCGTACATATCTTCATTAGGTGTGTGTTTTGGGTTTGTGTGCTGTGTGTGTGTGTGTGTGTGTGTGGTGTGGTGTGTGGTGTTGTTTGTGTGTGTGTTGTGTGCTGTGTTGTGTGTGTGTGTTGTGTGTGTGTGTGTGTGTGTGGTGTGTTGTTGTGTGGCTTGTGTGCAGGTATATGCTTGTGTGTGTGAAAAGTGAGTGTCCGCATGAGAGTCAAGAGAGGAGCGAGAGAGAGCGAACAAAAATCATCTTAGAGGGAGGGGTCCTGGATGACAACCAACACGTTTTTTTTTTTGTTTTTTATTTTTAACCTTTAAAATTTAAGGTAATTAAGGAAACATCTTGTTGGCCCTTTTCTGTGCTCCATAGCCGTTTTAATGAAATATAGTACAAGATTCCTCTGTTTTTGGGCCATGACTGTTCCTTAGGGGAGATTGGATTGGTCTGAAACAGAGCCAGAATGGTTCTTTTTGGGGTTTGGTGGAGGAACATAGTGCAGAAGAGAACAAACATGTTAATTGTCTCTGAAACTCCAGTATCCCTGAAGAGCACACTTGCTTTGGTATCTGTCCCATTGTGCGTGCAGAACAAAAACGGCTAACCATGGGGAAGTGACCACAATCGCATTTGGAGGGGGAATTGGCCCAGCGGCCCCGTGTGGCGGCATGCTCATGGTCACTGTGCAGGCGTGTTCTTCTTGATGACCTGCACTTGCCTAAATGCAGGTAAGAGCACTGTACGTATGCTTTCTGCATACCGTACAGATGTTTAAATGTGTAAAGATCAAGAAAATACTGTTTGTCCTGGCAAGGTGTCTCTATATACGGTCTTTATCACTACTGTCTGGCAATGACAACAAGCCCAGTAGCTGAGCCGCCTCTGTTTCTGTATAGTAGTTCATAAAACATCGCATTTTCCCTGGCGGAGCGAAACCCCAATTAATGCTGGGTGTTTATTTTGCAACGAGTGGCAACATGCTGCCCTGACATGTTTGTGTTTGTCCGGGGATACCAAGCATCGCTCTTTGGCCGCTATTGGTTATGTTCTTTCACTGTAGTGGTCTGTGTGTGTGTGTGTGTGTGGTGTGTGTGTGTGTGTGGTGTGTGTGTGTGTTGTGTGTGTGTGTGTGTGGTGTGTGTCGTGTGGTTGTGTGTGTGTGTTGTGGTGTGTGTGTGTTGTGTGTTGTGTGAGGAGAATGGCAGAAATACCATGTGTTCATCTGACTCATAAGAGGCACAAAACTTAACGTCATACTGAGCAACATCTTCCCCTCTCCCCACAAGGACACGCTCCACCCCACCTTCAGGTCTGCGGCAGAGAGGAACCAAAGAACCACACGTCCGTATGAACAGTGAAACCAACTAACCATGTGTCCTGAGTATCACGTGAGGTGTGTGGTTTGTAGTATGTGTATAGGATAATAATATAACATTGTTAGTCTTTACTAAATATATAATAACATTTAAATTTACATGAGCATAATATTAACATTAGCATAATAACACGTTTAATATCCCCGCTGCACAGCGGCAACATATAGATAAATATAATTAAACGCCAGGTAATAATGTGCGAAACCCCAGTCGATTACCTGTGCACCATATTTCTGAAGCGCATATATAAACAATAATAACTCCTGAACATATATGACAACACACGATAATAACACTACTGTGACTCCACAAATGAACTCTTCTCCCAAAAAGCAGATATATATATATATATTATTTATCTAGTCAATAAAAGGCAACCAGCCGCTGAAATTTAAAAAAATTTACGGGGGCCACGTCAAGTGACATGCAGAACCATCAATCAACATATACCGCCCACTGACAGTGGTGCTGAGAATCCCAGACTTTCTAGTCCTCATTTCACTGCATATTGGGAAAATAATTTACATCTTCCAAACAGAGAAAGAATGATACTCTCTCCATGGCGTAGATGATTCAGGACGACTTTAGGGTACAAATTGTCAGCATTATGGTTGTTCAACAATACGGGGCCCATCGGAATATCAGGACTTAATAAAAACACGTGTGTCTGAAAGCAGCTAGTGTGGTGAGCAATTTGATGTGCATTTAATACAAAATAGTAATTTAATGGTAACGTAGGGGGTAATTGTTCATATGCGAAAGGGTAGAAGTATAGCTATGCGCATGCAAATCAATTATTAATATAGCTTTTAAACTGATATGTCAGGGCTGAAAAGTGCAATTTTGGGACGTTTATAAAATGCAAGGCAATCTTACTATTGCCAAATATTATAAGATATACTTAATTCATCTCAGAGAGAAATATAGGTGTTCCAGAGCAAGCATGCATACACACAACACAACACATTTTAAATACGAATCCCAGGCTAAACAAAACCATGGAGCCTAATACCATAACCTAGCCCCACGGATAAGAAAAATAGTGGACATGGAGATCCATGTATGCAGGTTGTGCAAAAATACATGATGTGCAATATACAGGTGCAAAAATACAGGTTGATATAATAAAGCAGTTCTAAGCTGGAAGGTTAAATTAAATATTCTCTGTTCCTTACTAAAAAAGGGATAGTTTATAAACTTTTTTAGTGGCAGTAGGGTAGCACTAAATGTATTCTTAAATGTGTCCTTTGCTGGAGCTTAGCTGTCGTAACCTCGCCCAACATAAAAAAACTTGTTTGTTTACTCACTAGATCCCTGTGCAAGGGATGCGTGCTATTGTCCATAATACCAACATTTCGTGTAAACCATGCTCCATTCTCCATAACCACCAGGTCCGGGGACTCAGCAAGTCCCCAGCATTCAGAGCCAGCCTTCCTAATCAGCTTGTTAAAGCTTTTAGAGTCCCACAAAGCCCTGATGCCGCGCCCTCAACTGACATGCTGCAAAGAAAATGAACCCTTGCCACTTGGTTTTAGTTTGAAAATAATAATCAACCATTGAGCTTAAACAATTCTTCGCAGTGTCCTGGCCAAGACAGGCACAAGTGCCTACAGTCACGCATGAGCATACAACCAGCAAGAAACATAACAAAAATAAAACAACTAAAATCAGTAACTACAGGGGTAAGGGGGGGATATCAATATCGCAAGAACGTTTCGGGAGGCTAAGGGGAGAGAAATGTTACATTTCAGCGCCAAAAAAATGTAGTATGTGTTTGGACCTCTAAAGGACATAATTCAACCATACTGTTATTCGACATGTTTTCAATTCTGTGTTATAGAGACGCTGTCATCTTTTTTTTGTTTTGAAATTAACGTTTGTTTTTTATATGAAAATACAACAACCTGCTCATTGCGTATTTTCCAGGTAAGAAATTTAATTTTCCCCTGCTTTCACTCGCAAATTTCTACAGTCTATAGACATAAATACATCGTTTACCTGGAAGAGTTTTGTCAGACAAGGCGGTGCGTCTGCTTTAAAAACCCATAATAACAGTAACTGGGCGAGTGTGGCTGCAGTTTGTGCGCATGGCGTGTGTGTTCCTTACCTGCATGTGTGCGATGGCTAGAAGACCAACTTAAAAAACATAATGTTCCTAATCTGGGTGAGTGTCGCTGGCCATTGCGTATCATGTGGTATGTGCGCGTGTGTGTGTGGTTGTGTATGTGTGCGTGCGTTGCGTTCGGTGCTTGTGTGTTGTGTGGCGCTGTTGTGTGCGCGCTTCTGTGTATGTGTCACCTGCCTTTGGTCTTTGAACGTGCAGTGTGGTGCCACGTGTGCGTGATGCGTGGTGGGCTGCCGACGCGAGCGTGCGTTTCCGTCGTAGTTGTGTGCCATGTTGCATGTGTGCGTGTGTGTGTATGCGGTGTGGGTACATGTGCATGCTTTTGCGATGTTATTGGAGTTTAGAACTCGTGCCAAATACCCCCCACACACACAAAATGTGTTTTTACTCACGCACCATGAACTCCCCCACACAAACAAAC
>OLKM01005602.1:0-16616 GCA_900291075.1 Melanogrammus aeglefinus | reverse complement strand
GTCACATGCATTAAGTTCAGACCGGTGCAACGTCTTCCACAGAAAATCCCGATTGAACCGTATTAACAACCTATACCTGGAGGGTCAGTAATGTCATCCGACCTGAACTGATTCTGTACAGCCAGCTCCCCTGTCCACCTAGCCTAGCGTTTAGAAGTTTATTTTGTAATTCATTTGTGTTGTCTCTTGCTAAAATGAGGCCAAGTTCTACGCTAGCCTAGCCATAGCCTATCTAATGAGCTTGAACAGTTCCTGTATGAAAAAACGAAAAAATATTTCTGGAAACGCACACATACACACTTAAACAGCAAAAAAATATTTACACACAAATACATATACCCATATACCAACAATGAACAACACACACATAGGATGAATACTTGCTTGATTGGCATTCTGATACCCTCCCTGTCGTTCAATTTCCTCTCCCTCTCTCTCTCTCTCTCTCTCTCTCTCTCTCTCTCTCTCTCTCTCTCTCTCTCTCTCTCTCTCTCTCTCTCTCTCTCGATCTTTCTCTCTCTCTCTCTCTCTCTCTCTCTCTCTCTCTCTCTCTCTCTCTCTCTCTCTCTCTCTCTTTCTCTCTCTCTCTCTCTCTCTCTCTCTCTCTCTCTCTCTCTCTCTCTCTCTCTCTCTCTCTCTCTCCCCATTACCCACACACAGACTAATGAGTGTGTTTCTCAGCCTGCGTCCTGTGGATTAGCGGAGGAGAGGAGGAGAATAGATCTGATGGAGGGATGGACACCAGCAGAGAGAGAGTGGCAGAGAGAGAGGGAGACGAGAGAGAGAGAAGAGAGGAGAGAGGAGAGAGAGGAGAGAAGAGAGAGAAGAGAGAGAGAGAGAGAGAGAGAGAGAGAGAGAGAGAGAGAGAGAGAGAGGGAGAGGGAGAGGGAGAGAGTGAGAGAGAGAAATGAGGATAAGTTAAAGAACAGAATAAATAACAATGTCAACAGGGGGTCTGGTACCCACAACCCCCCTTTTCTTTTACATAGACTCACCCTGGGAATCCACCATTGCTCTCTCACCCATTCAATGCTCGTCCCCCCCCTCTCTCTCTCTCACACACACACCACATACAAACACATACACACAGAAACTTCTCACCCCAGCGCTCCAGCTTTTGGGATTCAAATGACATCTCATTAGGTCTTTATTGGATTGCAGGCTTCCTCTCTCTCTCTCTCTCTCTCTCTCTCTCTCTCTCTCTCTCTCTCTCTCTCTCTCTCTCTCTCTCCTCTCTCTCTCTCTCTTCTCTCTCTCTCTCTCTCTCTCTCTCTCTCTCTCTCTCTCTCTCTCTCTCTCTCTCTCTCTCTCTTTCTCTTACACAAATCGATAGAGGAAGAAAAAGAGAGAGGTCGGAAGATCGGAAAAACACAAGCAAGAATGAAGAAAAGAAGTGTCTATTTTCCCCGCCGCCCCTCTCCTCCCTGGCTCTCTGTCTCTCTCTCGTCGTCGAGCAATTTCCGCTCCCTCTCTCGTCTTTCGATTATCCCCATTCTCTTTCACTCTTTCATTCATTCAGTCGCTGCTTCGTACTCCTCTCTCCATCTTGTCTCTCAGCGCTGTCCTCTGCTTCTTTCAGTCACCGGAACAGAACAGAACTCATTGCGGTGATTTAATGACAATTCATGACACAGGAAATATATGAAGGCTGTATATTTACAGTTGTTATTTATTAATGTGAATTTGCTGTATTCCCTCTCTCTCCTTCCTCTCTCTCTCTTTCTCTTCCGCTCTCTCTCTCTGTCTCTCTCGCACACTCTTGTGTGTGTGTGTGTGTGTGTGTGTGTGTGTGTGTGTGTGTGTGTGTGTGTGTGTGTGTGTGTGTGTGTGTGTGTGTGTGTGTGTGTTGTCTTGTGTGTGTGTGTGTGTGTGTGTGTGTGTGTGTGTGTGTGTGTGTGTGTGTGTGTGTGTGTGTGTGTGGGTGCGCGTGTGTTGGTCTTTGCTTTCTTGGGGTGTTTTTGTGTGAGTTTTTTACATCCACAGGCTACAAAATAGCACACACACACATTGCTGTGTGCATGGTGTGTACACAATACACTTTTTCGTGCTATACTAGCAGCGTTTTAAATCATACCCTTTCTATGTCTTCCCCCCCTCTTTGTTTTCTTAAACTAAAAACAGAACCATAGTTTTACAAACTCAACTTTTTAATGTATTGTATTTTTTTCTCTCTCCTCTCTCTCTCTCTCTCTCTCTCTCTCTCTCTCTCTCTCTCTCGCCCATGTTTTCTATCTTTCATCTTTCTCTCTCATGTACTCTACTTTTCTCTCTCTCTCTCTCTCTCTCTCTCTCTCTCTCTCTCTCTCTCTCTCTCTCTCTAACATCCCTCTATCGCTCTCTCCCTGGGGTGTCTCCATAGGCTTTACCAGTTGGTTTAACCCTTTATCTGTCCTTTCTCTTGCATGGTTGATCTCTCTCTCTCTCTCTCTCTCTCTCTCTCTCTCTCTCTCTCTCTCTCTCTGCTCTTTCATCTCTCTCTCTCTCTCTCTCTCTCTCTCTCTCTCTCTCTCTCTCTCTCTCTCTCTCTCTCTAACTGGGGTTATCTCCTCTCTAATGGAGAGGACAGGAGCTCATCCGGGATCACAACAGATTTAACATCCCTCCATCAAATAAATGTCCTTTTGTGTTTTCTCACTCACTAATGAGCAGACCACAATGTCATTGTGCTCTGTGTGTGTTTTCTGTAAATACCTGACATGCCTGTTCTGTGTTGTTCAGTTAATTCCAAATTGCAAAATGCTTCTAATACGTTTATTAGAAGCTTAAATAAATAGCCAAGCCATTTTCGTGATTCATAAAAGAAGGATAGAATACATGCTTGCTTCGTATTGAAGGAAAGAAGATTGTGTATATGGTTTACTGTTAATTGCTCTGTCAATTGCCCCTTTACCTAGCTGCTGTATGTTTCATAGCAAACTTTTCTTTATCAATATACTATACTTTATTTAATAATATGTAATAACTAGTCGCATATACTCTATTGGAAATAAATTACAAATGACACAAACACACACACATACACACACACACTAACACAAAATTCACATCATTTCTTCACGTTTCACATGACAAAGGGTCACCTTACAATGCCCTTTTGAGCTGTGTGTATGTTCCTTCGCTTTGGTCTTTGATTTGGTTTTCCAACTCCCTTTCAGACCACTTCAGAGCAATATCTCAGAAGCCAAGTGGAAAGGAGTTATTTTCTGGGCTGAAATGCAGGGTTTGATTAGTCATGTCTGACACAAGAGATTTACACGGACTCTGATATCAGCTGAGATGAGGAAGCACACACTCGACCGGCTTTGTTCTGCTTTGGTGTGTGCGTGCTTGTGTGTGAGAGTGTATGTGTGTGTGTCTTTAAGGCAGTATGCTTTTTTTCAGTGGTTATAGACAGCTCGATCCGGTTGTGAGCGCTGAATGTGTATGTGCATGTCTTTTTGTGTGTGTGTTTGTGTTTGTGTGTGCGTGCGTGCGTGCGTGCGTGCGTGCCGTGTGTGCGTGTGTGTGTGTGTTTCCTCAGGGTCTGCCTGGCATTGTGTTGTTTCCTGTCCCGACAGACATTATCAGCTAGGGATCAGTACTGCACTGGGATAGAAAGACACACACTTACTAATACAAACACACACACACACACACACACACACACACACACACACACACACACACACACACACACACACACACATGACACACACACACACACACACCACACACACACACACACACCACACCACACACATGGGAGCGGAATAGACCTTTTCCCAGGCCTGATTGAGCCAATGGTATCTATATTTCTATATATTTTTCTATCTATCTATTTAACTATCCAATTATCTATCTATCTATCTATCTATCTATCTATCTATCGATCGATCGATCGATCGATCGATCGACCGACCGACCGACCGACCGACCGACCGACCGACCGACCGACCGACCGACCGACCGACCGACCGACCGACCGACCTATCTACGACCGACCGCGTACCTATCTAATCTATCTATATATCTATCTATCTATCTATCTATCTATCTATCTATCTATCTATCTATCTATCTATCTATCTATCTATCTATCTATCTATCTATCTATCTATCTATCTATCTATCTATCTATCTATCTATCTATCTATCTATCTATCTATCTATCTATCTATCTATCTATCTATCTATCCATCTATATGTCTATCTATCTATCTATCGATCTATCTATATATATATATATCTACATGCCTATATATACCTTTTTCTAACAATTCTACTTTTTTTGCTCATTACCATGGTGTTTTGGTGTCTCTCACATTCCAGCCATATCTCTACATCCAATCTTGTGTTTCTCTTAGCCCCGCCCCCGTGATTGGAAGCTGTCAATCAGCCACTCTGCTCCTGTCTCTGCATGGCTGCCTCTGAATGCAGGGTTGCAGTCTGCTGCCACTATCTGATGTTGGGGGGCTTAAGAAGAAATTGCTGGTCGGGGGGGCACAAGTGTGTGTGTGTGTGTGTGTGTGTGTGTGTGTGTGTGTGTGTGTGTGTGTGTGTGTGTGTGTGTGTGTGTGTGTGTGTGTGTGTGTGTGTGTGTTTGTATGAGTGTATGTGAGTGTGTGTATGTGTGTGCATGCCATCGTGAACTAAAACATTTATGCAACACAACATTCACCACCCTTCTGATAACAATTGTATCGTTACTAGCATTTTCATCATCATCATCATCATCATCATCATCATCATCATCATCATCATATCATCATCATCATCATCGTCAACATCTATCTCTCTCTCCAACTACTCTCTCTCTCTCTCTCTCTCTCTCTCTCTCTCTCTCTCTCTCTCTCTCTCTCTCTCTCTCTCTCTCTCTCTCTCTCTCTCTCTCTCTCTCTCTCTCTCTCTCTCTCTCTCTCTCTCTCTCAGAGTCGATTCCAGTCTTCCTCTCTCTCTCTACTCTCTTGCCTCTCTCACGTGCTATACTTCTTATTATATTTGTCTCTTTCTGTTCCCCATCTTTCTAGCAGTCTTCTGATTCTTTCTTTCTCGCTCGCATCTAACTCGATTGTCTGTCTAAAGAACAATAGTCCAGCATGGAGGCCTACTGAATTCATGTGCTTAAAAGTACAACAACAGCACATATTGGAACTAAAGGAATGCTTTTCTCTCTCTCTCTCTCTCTCTCTCTCTCTCTCTCTCTCTCTCTCTCTCTCTCTCTCTCTCTCTCTCTCTCTCTCTCTCTCTCTCTCTCTCTCTCTCTCTCTCTCTCTCTCTCTCTCTCTCCCTGGGGTTTCTCCATAGGCTTTACCAGTTGGTTTAACCCTTTATGTGTCCTTTCTCTTCCATGGCTGATCCTTCCTCTTGCTCTCTCTCTCTCCCGCCCTATTATTTGGTTGTGTTCTCTTCAATGGAGATAACAAGAGATCATCCTGGATTTACCACTTTCCCCAACTCTTCGCAATCCTTTCAACAAGTTTCTCCGGTAGTCCTTGCTGTCTCCCCTCCCAGTCATCCTCTGTAGTCACAGCTCACCTCGTGCACTTGATGCAACTCGAATGTGTTGGAGGAAACGAATTCACTGAAAGTCACGTAAGATTAAAAAACGCTCTTTCTAGTCGTCACTGCAACGCCTGACTGTCTGGGGTATGAGAAGAAAACCGTTGGAGCCTACCAGACAGGCGAGGACCCTCAGAGAATTCTGTTCTCTCATGTTGCTTTCTCGTGTTGCTTTAATAGATGTACACAGAGGGGGTGTGGCAATGGATTTCTCCAATGTCTCTGAATATGTAGCATAGGTCATGTCAGAATTGATGGACTTCATCCATTTACCAAAGAGAAGCCTTCAGGTTGTGTTGTGTGAGAAACGGGGCAAGCTGGTGGTTGGAAGAGGGAGGAAATATATTTTAACAAACAGACGGACATGAAAAGCCTTTTATTAAATTTGTTTTTATTTAAGTATTATAATCTGAGTATATGTTTGCACAACCCTTGATTATGATGGATGTGTGTTAAGAGCTGTAATGAGTTAAAGATGAATAATTCCATAACATAGTGTTATGGATTGCCGATTGTACAAAACAGTTGCATACAGATCAGTTGTTCATTAGCCTCAAATGAACTAGAAAAATGATTTAACGTGACAACACGACGGATCATGGAAAATAACTGACAATTTGAGGGACTAAAAAATAAATGTTTTTAATGTGCTGGACATACGTAGAATACAAAATAGCGAGCATCATTTTCTAACTCATAACCATGGCCTTAAGAAAAAAGGAAATCAAAACACGTCATCGCCTGTTCCTTTTCTTTGTCTTAGCTGTCTTACATTTTCTAACCTCTGCTGTTGGTCTAAAATGGTGATTTAATGAAGCGACATTTCAGAGTATCAGAGTATCATTAAAATCATATAATCAGAGTATCATGAACATCTCCTGGGTCCTGATTTTGAGATTATCAAACAAATGAAGAGAGGAGAAGAGGTGAGGAAAGAAAGATGGATAAGGGCACAGGAAAAATGAGCTTTGCATCGCATCACTCATCTCTCAGCTGTCCTTCTTGTCTGCCTCACAATAGATGTTTCTCTCTCTGTGTGGATCTCCTCTCCACTCATCTCCTCCTATCTCTTCCTTCCTCTCCACTCCTTCCTGTCTCTCCACCTCTCCATCCCAACATGCTGGTATCTTTTCTCCATACCTAATGCGACCACGCTCCTTTAAGACCACTCAGCATACCCTCTGCTGTGTCACAATTACACCCATTCATCCACAAAGACACACACACACATACTGACACACACACACATACACACACACAAACACACACACGAACACAGGCACACACGCACACACGCATACCCCCACAGCTTTTGTTAGAATTGTGTCACCGATGACCACTTCAGGCCTTCAAGGCAAGGAGCGACACACAGCACAACAAACACATACAAACACACACAAACACATACTAGCAGAGACATCTAATTTCGGACACTAAGTGTTGTTTTGATGTAATAAAGAAATTGAGGTGGAGGAGGAAGTGGAGGAGGAGGAGTGGGGGGGGAGAGGGAGGAGGGGGAGGGGGGGAGCTTCAAATCTCGTTGTCTGGCATTGTTTTGGTTTCTTGAGGGACGGTGAGGGATAAGAAGGGCCCCTGGTTTGTTATTCAGCTGTTACTTGTGTTTTGTATTATTGGTCCTTATCGAGCCGGGACCATGGCAGCGAGGAGGAGTGCGTTTACTCAACGGCGGTTCCTGAGAAGCGAGCGAGACTCTCAGGGCCACAGGGCCAGGGGGGAGCAGGCGAGGGAGGTATAGAGAAGGGCGAGCGAGATAGAGATTTGAAGAGTGGGCAGACAAGTGGTAGCAGAACAAATGGGAACGTAGCAGGAGATGGGGACTGTGAAGGCGCAATGCTAACTTTAGCTTATGTGGTTTCATTTATAACGTTTTAGACTGTTTCGTTGATATTGGTTGGGTCAAATGGTGCCATTTAAATCTATATGTTTTGTTTTTATGGTTTAATTTGTGTGGTTTGATTATTGACTTTACTTTGTGGGAACCCTATTTTTTTGTGTAACCATAGCAACAGCAGTCTCTGTGACACTGTGCCTTTTAATTGTGACGTGTTTTTTTTTTTGTTGTAAAGAATGTATGATTGGCATTCATTAAACAATAGACCACACACAAAACTATAGATGAATATGCATAAACTGGCAAAGTGTGCAAGCTGATTCCTTTCTTTGTGGAAGTATTTGAACTGGGCCCCAAAACAATAATCAATATGTGAAGTGCGTGTTAGATACAGTCAAATTCATGGAGATAAGATTGCATTAGAACAACTCAATATATACCACATTGAGAGCGAAGTTAGAAGTTCATAACACTATTTGTTTCGTAAAACAAATTCAAACAAAGTGCAAATGCACATTTGGCACATGTAATTCTAGCAACACTGCAGTATGTTCGGTGTATTATAGAGGAATTGCCCCCAGCCCCCAACACACCCCGACAAACACACTGCCTGTTATCTCTAGCCTAGCCCGCTAGCTTTGTTATGCTAAGTGAGGCCTGGAAGAGAAAATAAGATCATGTCAAGGTTCCTATAGCTCAGAGGGGAGTTTCCAGTGTAACGAGCTCCAAGCAAGGCCCCAGAAAGCACACCTAACCCCCCCAGCCCCCTCACACCAACTCACACACATAACTCAACCAAACCACCTGCTCTCTGTGCCAAAGCATCCCTTCATATGTAGACTACAAGACCTCTGGATGCATCCATCCTACTAGTCATCCTACCCTGCTGGCTGCCTCCACCTGACAGGTAAGAGAACACAGAGCGATAGAAAGCAGACAGGGAGATACACATGAAGGGCAACCATGCTACGTTGACGCGCCCGGCTTCTTCTGTTTGTTTGGTGGCGAGAAGAGCTTAGTAGCTATGCTAAAAGCCCTCTTTGCCCAGCGGCGGTGGTCGTGCTGAGCTCTACGTAGCCGCATGCGGGCAGGGAAGAGAAGAGAGAGAAGAGGAGAGAAGGAGAGAGCGGACGATGAGGAGAGAGAGAGAGGAGAGGGAGAGAGAGAGAGAGAGAGAGAGAGAGAGGAGAGTGAGAAGAGAGAAGGAGAGAGAGAGGGAGAGAGAGAGAGAGAGAGAGAGAGAGAGAGAGAGAGAGAGAGAGAGAGAGAGAGAGAGAGAGAGAGAGAGAGAGAGAGAGAGAGAGAGAGAGAGAGAGAGAGAGAGAGAGAGAGAGAGAGGATGGGGGAGGGAGCAACAAATCTGCCTTTAATCAGAAGACTGCTAGAAAGATGGGGAACAGAAAGAGACAAATATAATAAGAAGTATAGCACGTGAGAGAGGCAAAGAGTGAGAGAGATTGAGGAAACTGGAATCCACTCTGAGAGAGAGAGAGAGAGAGAGAGAGAGAGAGAGAGAGAGAGAGAGAGAGAGAGAGAGAGAGAGAGAGAGAGAGAGAGAGAGAGAGAGAGAGAGAGAGAGAGAGAGAGAGAGAGAGAGAGCGAGAGAGAGAGATGCCCCAGCAGTTAAAAGCGAAGAAAGACGTTCACATAAAAAGTAAGCCAGAGCTATGAAGTATTTTCTTCCTCATAGCTCCCTGTGACGCCAACGTAAATATACACAGTCACCACTGAAACATAAAATCTGATATTCAATCTATCTCAGCATTGGAGCAAACTTGGGCCCTGGTACGACCTGGCAATCAAATTTACTAACCAAAGTATTCAATAATAGATGAACACAGAGATATACAAGAAGCCTATCTCATTTTTTTTTTCCTTTTCAAAGTAGCTCATATACAATATATTCAACTACAGTTCAATTGCTGTGCTGTAGGCAAAAATGGATGCCAGCATAGTGTAAAGCTGACCAAATAATTATATTATGGTTGGTGGTTATTTGCATACTAAGTGAAGGGTAAGTTTATTTTAATATTGACCTTCATCAGTGGTGACTGGAGCAATGAAGCAATGAATCAATTCATTCCAAGTGTGGATTTGATTCCAGAGCGATTCTAGATGTGCATGAGACCTGGTCGTGCCTAAGACCGAGCTGGGCATGATCACTAAGTTCTGAAATCTGAACGGCTGAGGTCACCTATGTATTAAACAACAGGCTTGGGGTCTTAGAAATAAAGTCGATGCAAAGATGCCAATAGTTGGAAACATCTCACAGAACGAACAACACAAGTTCTGACAACACGTGTTTGTGTGATTCTACTTCCACAAACAATAGAAATTTGCCTTATTCGTGTGTTCAAAATGGTGGTTATCCCAGCCATGGCAGGCAGAAAGAAACATTGGCGTCTATGCAAGGTTAGCCCCTCATTGTTTGAGGGAGTAAGCGCTTCTTAGGGTTTAAAATGTAAAATTAGCATTTGATGTGAACACATAGGCCTAAGAGTCCAAGAACTCGAGGCTAAGCACTGACTGCCCTTTCCTCCTACTCCAGTTTATTTTATCCAATCCATTATACAAACACAGCGAGAAGGATTCTGCAAATGCAATGCACATTAATGTCGACCATCTAGGCCAAACATCAATCTAAGATCCCTGGTTTCACTAGCAATGTGTTTGTCATGCACTTTGGACCTCTCAGTCTGCAAACACACACTTATGACTCTATTTTAACGGTCGGAAATGCAAGTGAGAAGCGCAAAACGGAAGAAGCTTTGTGGGCGGGGCTCTGCCGCTGTTACTATTATATTGGCGGATAAATAACTTGCGCTTGACGCAAATCTAAAAAGGGTTGCCCTGAAGTAGCCTAATTACCCGTAGGTGTGGCTTGGGCGTAACGTGCAATAAACCAATCAGAGTGCCATCTCCCATCCCATTTAAGAGCCATGACTGCATTTGAACCTGACAAACACACAGATGATATGCGGTCCTGTGGCCGCAACTGTGTGTCTATTTAATGATATACGGCAATACATTAACACACATTGTTTCTTACCAGTAGGCCTATTGTATACATTATCGTTATCGCCTTGTGTATCGTATTTAGGAATGAGACAACAGCAGGTCAGAATTCAAAATCATCAATCTACTACCCTTGATTTATCCACTGGAGTCCCACAGGGTTCCATCCTGGGCCAAATACTGTTCAGCCTATATATAAATGATTTGCCATCAGTGTGTCCCAACACCTATATACCTGCAAATGTATGCAGATGACACAGTCATTTATGTGCATGGCAACAGTAACACACAAGCTGCTAGTAAGTTAACACAGTCCCTGTGTCATGTAGCTGCACGGCTGAAGCAGTGCTGTCTACAACTCTACACATTAGAGTTGCATTTACAACTTTTTGTAAATTCAAGACTCACACAATACCACCAGATGTGTACATATCAAGGGAGAAGTTGCAGTTGGTAACAGAATATAAATACCTTGGCATTATAATAGATTCCAGGCTCTCATTCAAGTCCCAGGTGAAAAGCGTCCGTGATAGATTGAAATTCAGCCTCTCAAATTTTAGAAGCATCAGATGCCAACTATCAACTGAAGCAGCTAAAATGTATATGCACTCCATGATATTGTCACAAATGATGTATTGTTTCACAACGTGGTCACATGCAGGTATTTTTCAGCTAAAACCACTCCAGTCTTTGTACAAACAGGTCATTAAAACAATGGACAAGAAACCAAACCGCTCTCATCACTGCCCAATCTTAAAAAAATGCAACATGCTCAGCTGGGATAACATGATAAAATATGCAAATATGTGTTTAATGTACAAAGTCATCAACAATCTGACATCCCCTCCCTCAAATAATTTGTTCAAGTTCGAACATCTGCATGCCACTCAACAAGAGGTGCAGCAAGAGGGGACTGCATCATCCCACTCAGGAAATGCCGGTTTTGTCTCTCTTTGACTCACATCAGTCTTTCAAATTTTATCTGAAAGAAGGGTTCATACACAATCAGATGTGTGACCATTAAAACATTTTGGCTCAGTAATTATTTCACAATTAGTGTGTGACCTTGCTGCCACCTGCTTCCATTTTGCCACCTTGCTGTGTGTGTGTGTGTGTGTGTGTGTGTGGTGTGTGTGTGTGTTGTGTGTGTGTGTGTGTGTGTGTGTGTGTGTGTGTGTGTGTGTGTGTGTGTGTGTGTGTGTGTGTGTGTGTCTGTGTGTGTGTCTGTGTGTGTGTGAGAGAGAGAGAAAGAGAGAGAGAGTGTGAGTGTGTCTTAAGTCTTTGTCTTAACTAATCACTTGTGTAATGTATAACTATTGTATATCAATCCTTAGTCGTCGTTGTGATAATTCAGTTTTTTAGTTTAACATTTTAACATTGTACATTGTATTGCATTGTATTGTAGTATACTTTTAGGTTGACTTAGTACATCTGTCCAGGGACAACAGATGGAAAATAGCCTTCTGGCTAACTCTGGTGCATTTACAGGAATGTTTAATTAGTGTACACTGTCCCTGTTAAACTAAACCAAAAAAAAAGAAAAATCATTTACCCTAATACGAGATTTTGTTTTAGAAGGCTGGGACATAGCCTACTTTGGTCAAGTTTATCATTGTAATTATTATTATTTTAACACATACTACCGTGTTCATTCATGCATCCCCCATGGAAAAAATGTTGCACTTCCGACCTGCCATGGTACGTCAAAATAGCAACACCAACTGCGCTGTCCGCTAGTGCACTTAGGCCAGGTATTTGTCAGTCAGTTCCGCAACTGCTTTATCTATCAATGAGGTAGCACCATGTTTCAATTGCACGGGAACCCATCTCTGCTTTTCGCTGACACACCTCTCAGGGCACTAGTTTAATGGCGCAGGTTTGCTGCAGGGGGAAATCGGCTTTGCACCGGGTGGAAACCAGCAAAGATACATGCGTCAGTGTAGAAAGCCAATTGCGCTGGATGCAAGATAGGGCCCTTATACTTCCTCTTTGCAACATCCTCAAATACATATAAGACTTTGTAGTATGTATATTGGGCAGGCGAGTACATACCAAACATGTCATGTAGACGATACAGATTAAACATTTGACCATCATTCGATAGAGGTAGACCTGCGAGCTGTATTACATTGTTTCCTGCCAAGGTTATCATAGACACGCTGTGTTTCAAGCATTTTCAGGGCCCTCCCCATAAATGATCAGGCCTATACCATTTCAACTGTCTACTTGGCTATTACCACTGGCAAGGTCCATAGTGGTGTGGCTGACCAGAATGAGCCACAAAGGGATGGAGCAAATAGGTTTGGTAGCGTGGTAGTCGACAGGGCCAGGTTGGGCCACAAGGGAATGGGTAAGTTCTGCTCCCTCAACAAGACACCAGATCTGATGTCTCGATCGACAACATGTTGTCCACTTTTCTTCCGGGTGTACTTTAGTGTTTCAAAAAGGTACGCACTATTTTCTTCCGCCCCCCTGAAGAGCATATAGAGGAGGTTGGGGGGTGTGACATCACAGAGATACATGTGGGGTAGGTATAATCCCATTGTGTTTCTGTGCGTCAGAGTCGTACACGGCCCCTCCCCATAGTGCTTTAAATACTGAGGCGCGGTCTGACAAATGAAGAAGCAGCACCCCGGAAAGACCCTGCAAATACGGAATACCTTGCATTCCCGCAATTAGCGACGCGACGCATTGCGAGGCTATCATTGCTCTATATCTCTCTCTCTCAGCCATCCCCTCCCATCTCATCAGCCCTTTGTGTTCTCTCGCACTGGGAACAGGCAGAGCATTAGCACCTGCGTGAAGCAGTGGCACCACATGCACACATGCTCTCTCTACCTCCCTCCCTCGCTCTCTCTCACTCCCTTGTTATCCTCCTTCTCCTCCCCAACATTCCTGGAGCCCTGGCATCGGCTAGAAGTAAGGAGACGACATTCCAGGAGCCTTTTGTTGCTGCTCCTCCTGCGAGAGTGTGTGAGTGGGAGTGTGGGAGGCATTATCTGTCTGCGATTGTGTCTGTGTTTGCGTGTGCGTGTGCGTGTGTGCATGCGTGCGTGTGTGTGTGTGTGTGTGTGTGTTTGTGTGTGTGTGTGCATGTGTTTGTGTGTGTGTGTGTGTGTGTGTGTGTGTGTGTGTGTGTGTGTGTGTGTGTGTGTGTGTGTGTGTGCGTGTGTGTGTGCTGTGTGTGTGTGTGTGTGTGTGTGTGTGTGTGTGTGTGTGTGTGTGCGTGTGTGTGTGTGATGGTCCGTGCGTGCATGCTCGCGCGCGCGCGCGTCGCGCGCGCGGTGTGTGTGTAAGTCACTGCATGTGTGAGAGACAGGTAAGAGCAACAAATGGAGATAGTTTGTCATTACATTGGATGGTTAACAGAAGTAACATAAATGTTGTTTTTTTCATTGTCTATGGCCAGGTTACAGCTTCTTCTGGAGGTTTGTCCCTATGGCTCACGTCCCGACGAGGTTTGACACCCCTTTACCAGAAATCTGAACCGTAACACCATGGAGAACAGAAAACAACCAAGAGCCCAGGGAGAATGGGAGGAATGCCCAGGAAGAGACCGGTCGGAGGACACCGCCTTCTAGTCGTGGCTGTTCATCTGATCCATCTAGCGGCCATCTTAGTTTCATCTTGATTCTAAACTCTAGCTGGGTTCAATTCCCTGAGTCTCCCGAGGGGCGAGGCCATCTTGAACGAGACAATCTAAGCCCTTCATCTCCTTAATGACGTATCGTCATTCACTGCATGTCTCTTTTTAATCAATACTAGTCCAAAAATTTGTTGTCCTGAATTTATCTTGTCCTCCTAAATAGAGCTTAATGCAGTCCTACTTTTCAGGTACTCCTATCAACGTATTTGTTCCTGTTCAACCTCAAACGCTTGACTTTACTAAACGACTGTTGTACTACTGTGGCATTAGTTGCGCACACAGCTTTAAGCATTTCCCAAAGGGGTATCACATCCCCATAAACAACCCATCTGCATGGATACGAAGCACATAAACACACAGATACACACGACCCATACATACATCAATCAAATACATACACATGCACATACTTATACACAGTGGAAAGTACGGCCTCACCATGACATCTACCCCCCCCCCCCCACACACACACACACACACACACACACACACACACACACACACACACACACACACACACACACACACACACACACACACACACACACACACAGAAAAAAGGCCTTTGAAGAGGAGTTGGAGTGATTTAGCATGGTGGTAAGACAGAGCTATTCGTTGAGCACCATGGATCCCATGCACATCTGGGAGGACCGGTGTGGGTGTCAGCCGTCATTAATCCGGCGTTGGCCACCCCACTATCTGCCCACATCATCTCGTCCCCATTGTTGTGCGCCCTGCCGTGATTACACTCCGTTCACGCGTTTAACATCCGGCCAGAACACGCAGGCCCCGTGAACCCCACGCTATCAAGCTGCACCGCCGTACCGCTACCGCACAGCGCCGCCGTACCGCTGCCACAAAGTGCTACACCGCTACCACACAGCGCCGCCACACCGCTACCACACAGTGCCGCCGTACCGCTACCACACAGCGCCGCCGTACCGCTACCACACAGCGCCGCCGTACCGCTACCACACAGCGCCGCCGTACCGCTACCACACAGCGCCGCCGTACCGCTACCACACAGCGCCGCCGTACCGCTACCACACAGCGCCGCCACACCGCTACCACACAGCGCCGCCACACCGCTACCACACAGCGCCGCCGCACACAGCGCCGCCGTTACCGCTAACCCACACAGCGCCGCCGTACCGGCTACCACACAGCGCCGCCATACCGCTACCCAACACAGCACCGCCGTACCCGCCTTTGTTTCTCCTGCGAGCACACACTGGCAGTCCCACACCACACACACACAGACGCAAACGCACACACACAATGGCAGTCTAACACACACACACACACTGGTAGTCCGACACACACTCACACACACATACACACACACACACACACACACACACACACACACACACACACTGGGAGGGACACACACACAGACGCAAACGCACACACACAATGGCAGTCTAACACACACACACACACACACACACACTGGTAGTCCGACACACACTCACACACACATACACACACACACACACTGGCAGTCTGATACACACACACAGTGGTAGTCTCACACACACACACTGACACACACACACACACACACACACACACACACACACACACACACACACACACACACACACACACACACACACACACACACACACACTTACACTAGGCAGTCCAACACACACACAGGCAGTCTGACACACACACACACACACACACACACACACACACACACGCACACACACACTGGCAGTCAGACACACACACAAACACACACACACACACACACCGGAAGTCTGGCACACACACACACACAACACCCACACACCACACACAACACACACCACACACACACACACCACACACACACCACACACACACACACACACACACATACCACACACACACTCACACACTACACACACACACACAGGCTGCATCTCAAATTCAGGGGACGCATCGCTTCAAAGGCGTGCATTTGAAGACCCTCTTGCGTCAGAGCGGCGGCGTCCTGAGGCGGTCCCCCATTCGAAGGGCTGCCTTCCAAATGCGGCCGAGAAAGGAAATTGCAGCCTCTTTTCCCGACTTTTGATAGGGTCCGCCGGCTGGATCCTTTCAAACGGCTCCAACGTATCCAAGAATTCATGCACGTTGGATTTTTTCAGAAATGGAGTCGGAGAAGCAGCGGAAGCGGCAGTTGCAGCAAATACCATATTTAATGACAAAACTTTATAAGAAAATAAAGTTTAACTGTAAGCCTACAGGTTATACTTTAAGTTAATTATAATGCACACAAGGCACATGAAAACAAACAAAACTCACAGGTAGAAATATGGAAAACACACAACATTGCACATACACACTAATACTTGAAGCATACGCGCACACACGTTCTTGGAGAGGCAGGGCAAGCCAGTGGCGTTGGCTTCTCGGATTTGTTTTGCAAATTGGGATAAAGGCCATTCAAGGTCTTGCTTCTTCAGACCAACATCGTCCAGCCAGTCTGCACAACCCCCACATGTAACAACACGCTTCACACTGCTTACCACCGACCCACACACACACATGGACAAGACATACTCTCAATTCAAT
>OLKM01005601.1:0-16616 GCA_900291075.1 Melanogrammus aeglefinus | reverse complement strand
TGACACATTTTTATTTCCTCCCTCCCGCTTTTTCAAACTGATTATTAAATGTACATGTTTTTCTTTGTCGAAGGCCACTGGGAATGGAGCACCATAGACACACCATAATCCGTAAGTAATACTCCTAATGATATATTAATAAATACTTTAGTCTTAGTGAATGTTGCAGTTTCACAGGACATTCAGCTTTTTGTTCAGATTTGCTGACTCCTTTCTCCCAAGTGAGCTGTTGTAAAAAATGAAATTGCGTTCTCCACAGCCACCAGCCCCAGAGGACCTTTCCATTGTCTGCTTCACCAGTGGCACACCACAGTTACAGCCTCAACATCTGAATGACAACCCTCAACCCTTTTGTTTGTGGCACACGGTCCTGTTCTGCTGACTGTTGCCATCACATGAGATCAAGATGCTTCCGGCATCTAGAGCCAAAACCAACAAAACATTTTTTTATTGATTTGATAAATAGTCTTACATAGAGACAGGCATAACAGAACTTATGTGTTAATTTTAGGGTATATGTTCAGCGAAATAATTCCCAGAAGTGAAAAGTGACCATAGACATTTGCCTGTTATGTAGAATAGTGGTTTGTTCATACCAGGTGTCCATGATACCTATAGGTATGCTACATGATAGGATATTGTACTCTCTCAGGTAGGTCCTAGCTCATCCACATTTAACATACTTTAGACTCACAGGTTCTCTCAACATTTAGCTAGGTATTCGCCCATCCCTTTTCGGTAAACAATAGTGCTGTGTTTGATGCACAACTGATTTGCATAGAAAAATTATTATAAACAAGAATAGCAACATATTTTAATGACATGATGCCTTGGTCCTTATTTGAGTCCTGCGCCCATTCTGGGTTTTTTCACGCACATTGCCGAATATCCCCACCCTCCCTTTGAACATTTGAAAGAAAAAAGTTTATAAAAAAACTCACGTAATAGAGAAAAATGCACATAATAGCAGAAATGTGTTTTAACGTCTGTGTTAAGCACCAAAGTGGGTTCAAGCCGCCCCCTACTGTTTGTTTAGGGCACATTACCACTGGTCAGATGATCTACGTATGTTTAAAACACTTTGTGTTGATTATGTAGCCATAAAGCTAATAACTAATTGTAGCTCTGAGATTATATGATATTCTACACTTATATTGACTATATCATCATGTGTGTGTTGTGAATCACAGGTGGACGTTTTCCTCCAAGGGAAAACAAAATTTATAAATTGTCCACTGAAAATGCCTATGATCTTGCATTTTTTATTACTTCTATCTGTTCTTTTGGTGTTTTATTCATTCATTGGATATATATTACACAATATGGAACACCCATTGAAAATCTGAAGGGGATTGCTTCAGGGAAACACATTTGGACTGTGTCGGTATGGTGTTCTATCTGGCCCATCCATAGTCTTTTTCCTTTCTTCTTATAAGTGACTTTGAGTTGGCAGACTTGAGAGAGTTTCACCGTTTGCTTTTCATTTTTCCCCCCCATCTCCTCTCACAGGAAACCCCAAAGGAGTCATGGTTGACACATGGGAACGTCCGCTGGCGAGACTTCTCGGGCTTCCTCAAAGTCACTGATGTAAGAGGATCTCGATTCCCACGCCAGTCTTTCGTTCGACGGCGCGTCACAGTTTTTTAACAACTGGGCTGCAGCCAGTCATAATCATTTTAAAGTGGTCGGTTCACATCACCTGACACCACATGGTGCTTCCGCTCTCTCCCTCGGCTGTCTGTCTGTCTGTCTGTTACTATTCCCATCTCTCTCTTTATTTACCATATTTAACATGTTGTGTACTGCCATTTGTCCATCTTGTTTTTAATCAATGCTTGTTCACTTTTGTTATTCTTTGCAGAAAGTGATATGCCCCAACAACGACGACTTCGCATTATCTCCTTCTTGCCACTGGCTCACATGTTTGAGAGACTCATCGAGGTATACTTGCACGGCAGCCCCGGCCTTTCCCACTGCTCAGGGCCAGCCTGAACCCCCTTATTAGCAACGAGGGATTTCCCCTGCAGGATTAAATGTGTGCACGTGTGGTTGCAAACGTGTGTGTGTGTGCGTGTGGTGTGATTATAACAAAAACAAAAGCCACAGTAGTAGAATTGTCCCTGCAACCGCATTATGGATGGGAGGGGCACAGGGTAGACACACATTTGACACACACATTTAAATGCTTTTATTTGGATCCAAATGAAAGCATTTAAATGTGTGTTTCAACCCTGTAAATGTGTGTGTCTACCACACAGACACACACCCACACCCACCCACCCACCCACCAAAGCCACACACACACAGACACCCACCACACCCACACACACACCACACACACACACACACACACACACACACACACACACACACACACACACACACACACACACACACACACACACACACACACACACACACACACACACACACACATACACACGTGTGTTGGTGTGTGTGTGGTGTGTGTGGTGTGTGTGTGTTCTGGAAAGGACCTATCTTCCCCAACCAGGCACGCTCATACTACACCATGTGTGACACAACACCCGTCCACGCTCCCCCACAAACACCGCACAGGATTTCACCAAACTTCACACAAAAACACTAAAACTTTCCGCACGGTTGTGGCACTGGGCCATTGAACACTCCCCTTTACCCATTCCTCCCGCATGCCGGACGCCCCCTCTAGTGCTGATTGGACCAGAGAACCTTATTTACATAATTCGTGTTTTGTGCCTCTTGGCGGACGGTTTAAAAAGAAATGAGAGCGGTTCCTACTCTGCTACCCTGTCCTTCAGATAGCCCTCTCAGACAGGAAGTCATGGCGCCAAACCGTGCATTTCAACAGTTCACTATGCACGAGCTTAACTCAGCTGTGAAATCATTTCTTACTTCCCAAGAGACTAACAATAACATTTAGAGATCCAATTACTTGTGTGTCACTGTTTTGATGGTATTAAGTTAATCCAGTCCAGTGAAATGTATGTCATGATTTAATTTATTCAGAAGGTGGATAACTTTCAATGGCACATTTTTGATACTCCCTTAATTATAGTTATGTCTGTTGTTGTGATGCTGGGTGTTGTATCTGTGTGTTGAAAACTCACGGGTGTTTGTGTATGTTGTTGTGGTGTATTGTTATGTGTGGTGTTGTGTGTTGTAAAATCTGTGTGTGAAAACTCGTGTTGTGTGTGTGTGTGTGTGTGTGTGTGTGTGTGTGTGTGTGTGTGTGTGTAAACGGTCATGTGTGTATGTGGTGTCTATGTATGTTGTTGTGTGTTTTTAACGCGTCATGTGTGTGTGTGTGTGGTGTGTGGTGTGTGTGTGTGTGTTGTGTTGTGTTGTGTGTGTGTGGTGTGTGTGTGTGTGTGTGTTGTGTGTGTGTGTGCGTCAGGTCGGTGGGTGTACTGTCATGGGGGGCGCATTGGTTCTACCAGGGCGCGACATCCGTCTTCTGGGGCAGACGACATTTGAAGCCCTGCGGCCCACCCATCTTCCCGCTGGTTCCCCGTTCTTCTCACCCGATGTACGACAAGGTGGGTCCACCACTCACACACACCACACACACACACCACACACACACACACACACACACCACACCACACACAACACCACAACACACACACACACACACACACCACACACACACACACACACACACACACAAGGGAAAAGCCTTATGGAAATACACCACAACCCCACCCCTGCTTCTGGGAATGTATTTCGTTGGGGCTCTGTAATGCCGTTTCAGGTAGGAACTAAATTTCATTCTGAATGTTGCACTAATATATACGATTCGAATAAACAACCAAAGTTCAAGTGGCTGGAGTCTTGGCTGAAAGGTTTATTGCATATTCCATCAAAAATTTGGGGCAAAGTACTTCTTCTTTCTCTCCCTAACCTTCTTTTGTCTCCTTTCTTTTTTCTCCCCAGATATTTTAGTCAGCTTAACACCCCTGTAAAGCGCTGGTTGCCTCAACTTTGCGGCCAAAAAGAAAACGGTGCAGAGTCAGCGCTGGGGTCATTCGCCAGTGACCAGCGTCTGTCCTGCGGATAAGGTGTTCTTCAGTAAGGATCCAGGTAGATGACGACGCGGCCCATCCCATGCTACACAAACACACCTATTTTGCCCCATGTGTTTGTTCTTGTCTAATTTTTGGAGTATGTGATAGTCACTGTTAATTGCTGTAGGAAATGATCTTTGTTGATGTTTAAGATTTAAGACAGCCCTAGCAGTCGTAAATGTTTCAGCCCCTCTGAACTTAACGTAGGAAATAATTTATCACGGCAGTAGTGAATACACAAATTGGGCTTGTGTTGCTTTATAACCGTGGGAGTGGAGAGACATGCATGAAGTGCAGGCGTTCGAGTTATTCCACCTTCTTAATTAATAGAGAGCTGCCCTTACATGGAAAAACACTAAAGAATACAGACAAAAGCACTCCATGTTCTCTGTAGTCCTACAGTTCACTGTCTCATTAAGAATCCATGTGGTTCAACCTTGTTGACAGATACTACATCTCTTGTGATTCCTTGAACATGACCTGTCCTGACCGTGCCTCTCTCTCTCTCTCTCTCTCTCTCTCTCTCTCTCTCTCTCTCTCTCTCTCTCTCTCTCTCTCTCTCTCTCTCTCTCTCTCTCTCTCTCTTCTCTCTCTCTCTCTCTCTCTCTCTCTTCTCTCTCTCTCTCTCTCTTCTCTCCTCTCTCTTCTCTTCTCTCTCTCTCTCTCTCTCTCTCTCTCTCTCTCTCTCTCTCTCTCTCTCTCTCTGCCCCCAGGCCAGTCTTGGGGGGAGGCTACGGATGATCATCACAGGCGCAGCCCCTGCCTCCCCCTCTGTCCTGGGCTTCCTCAGGAGCAGCACTGGGCTGTCAGTCAGCCAGGGAATTGATATCCTAATCAGAAAGCTGTATTGCCCCTATGACCAACACATACAGGAATGACCCTTTGATCCAGATGCATACAAGACAGTCAACGACAATATACACTTCTACATGTTGTTAGCCAGGTTCATTCATAATACATACGGCATAATACAGCAATGCATATCGTTTTTGCAAAAAAATACATGTTGTACCTGAGGTGTTTGTGTTCTGTGTGTGTGTCTGTGTGCGTTTGTGTGTAGGTGTACGAGGCTTACGGCCAGACTGAGTGTACTGCCGGTTGCACATTCACCACGCCTGGAGACTGGACCTCAGGTAACTTTCAATAAAACGTTTGGTCAATGTATGAATTCTAATCTCATGTCAGTCTCGAAGGCAAGTTGGCTTCAGAGTAAAATATAAACCCTTAACGGTTAAAAAATTTAATTGAGTTCATCATTGGACCATATTTCATGATCAGTTGGAATGTCCCATTGGACTTTTCATTGATAAAATTTGCCAGAATTTTGTGATCTTTGTACCTTCAACTACAAACATTCTTGTAGTCTTCCCTAGTCTCAACACAATACATCAATACTGATCTACGTACTGTTTATCCCTGACATGATTCAAGGCGACTTCCAACAAGGGCATTGCATTCAGGCAAACAAAAGAATGCATCAAACCGCCTTTGCGATTACATATATAGCCAGGTAAAAGCAGAATGAATTCCATCCTCAAAGACCTGCCAATCCTCGTCTTACATAAAGAGCCCAGGCGATGGAAACAATGAGTGGCATCTTGTGGTGCCTGCACCAAACATAACACACACCATGTTGGTTAACAAAACAACATGCAGCATAGGATGATGACACTTTCAAAAAACCAACCGCACCACAGAAACCAGCCAGTAAGAGGACAGTCCAGTAGGCCTACACCACTGAATGTGTGCATGTTTATTTCCCCCTGCCTTGATTAAACAACAGGGAAGTCTTTTTTATTATGCCAACGCTATGTAATTGCCCTGTAGGCACTTAGACTTTATGGTTGGAGTGAACTTTTCCCTCAGTCTACCACTTCAGATAAGAGATTGACTCTACCTCTTATCTGAAGTAATCATCTCTTTGAAACGTTTATTTTCCTAAGGTGACCGAGAGTGCACTACCATTGTCACAGTAATATTTGTATTGAAGGGTCACGCTTTCGAGGGATGTTTGAATGCCCTGCAAGAATCATAAACACTGCTGTAATTATTTTTAAATCCAGTCATTGGTACTTTTTTTGCTATATTTTGGCATATGATACACATCTGATGCAGATATACGTAGAACTGTTTGGAATAACAGGACCGGGGACTAGTAGGGAATGTGGTGTTACCAGTTGCTATTATCTGCATACTCACAAGGGTTTCCTGTAAATGGCTCGCTTTAGTTCTAAACTCACAGCACCCCCTACGGCTCAATACTAGAATTTCACATGCATCTAAAGTTCACTAACTTTAGATGCATTCAATTGATCATTTGGTCCCGGTTATATTAACAGGCAATTTCATGTTAATTTAAGTTTTTTGTATTTCATAATTTACTTAAAAACAAATATTTCAGATTAGGACTGTGATTGCTCTCGTTTATGAAAATGTCGAAGGCTATAATTATTTTAAGACATTGCTATTTGTTTTCCGAATTTTAGCAAATGGCACTCATCTGAGGCAAATATTTTAAAACGAGGTCACCTGGTTATTTTATGTGGACTATGAGAGTGACTAGAGCAATGCAGGGTTACCTGTTGCTATTCTAACCTGCATCCTCCAAGGGTTTCCTGTAAATGGCTCGCTTTAGTTTTAAACTCACATAGATTTACAGCACCCCCTACTGCTCAATTCTAGAATGCCACATTCCGAGTTAACTAACTTCACGATACATGATTTACACCCACACACACACGATACACAGACCATTCATCATTTTTATGTTAGTATTTAGTATTTCATAATTTACTTCAATTCTTAATATTTGTGTCACTTCCTCGGTCAGATTAGGACTGTGATTGCTCTCTTTTATGAAAATGTCAAACGCTTTAATTCTTTTCAGACATTGCTATTATTTTTTATATATTTTAGCAAATGGCACTCATCTGATGCAAATATTTTTAATGAGGTGAACTAGTTATTTTATTAACTATGGCCTGGATGTTAAGGACTGTAAGGATGGTGTACATTTTGTTCATTGCATTTGTGTGCAAAAATGTTGACTCACAAAACCATACATACGCACACAGTGTACATCCAATTTGGCAAAACAGGTAATATGCTGAATATGGTATATTTTTACGTTTTTTGTTGCCAAGATATATGAATTGAATAAATAAGTTGTATTATCATCTCATCTCATCGTCATCCGCTTATCCGGGGTCGGGTCGCGGGGGCAGCAGCTCAAGCAGGGGGCCCCAGACTTCCCTTTCCCGAGCCACATTGACCAGCTCTGACGGGGGGATCCCGAGGCGTTCCCAGGCCAGTGTTGAGATATAATCTCTCCACCTAGTCCTGGGTCTTCCCCGAGGTCTCCTCCCCACTGGTCGTGCCTGGAACACCTCCCAAGGGAGGCGCCCAGTGGGCATCCTTACCAGATGCCCGAACCACCTCAACTGACTCCTTTCTAAGCAAAGGAGCAGCGGCTCTAATCTGAGCTCCTCACGGATGACTGAACTTCTCACCCTATCCCTAAGGGAGAAGCCAGCCACCCTCCTGAGAAAACTCATCTCGGCCGCTTGTACCCGTGATCTTGTCCTTTCGGTCATCACCCATCCCTCATGACCATAGGTGAGGATAGGAACGAAGATTGACCGATAGATCGAGAGCTTTGCCTTGCGGCTCAGCTCTCTTTTCGTCACAAACGGTGCGGTAAAGCGAACGCAATTACCGCCCCCGGCTGCTCCGATTTCACCGGCCAATCTCACGCTCCATCGTTCCCCTTCACCCGGCGAACAAGACCCCGAGGTACTTGAACTCCTTCACTTGGGCTAAGGACTCATTTCCTACCCGGAGTAGGCAAACCACCTGTTTCCCGCTAAGAGTCATGGCCTCAGATTTCGAGGTGCTGATCCTCATCCCAGCCGCTTCACACTCGGCCGCCATCCCGATCCAGTGAGTTGCTGAAGGTCACAGGCCGATGATTGCCATCAGGACCACATCATCTGCAAAGAGCAGTGACGAGATCCTCAGACCACCAAAACTGCAACCCCTCCCCACCACGACTGCGCCTCGATATCCTGTCCATGAATATCACAAACAGGATTGGTGACAAGGCGCAGCCCTGGCGGAGGCCAACACCCACCGGGAACGAGACTGACTGGCTGCCGAGAACCCGGACACAGCCTCTCGCTTTGGGAGTACAAGGATTGGATGGCCCTGAGGAGAGACCCCCCCACCCCATACCCCCGCAGCACCTCCCACAGTTTCTCCCGGGGGACCCGGTCATACGCCTTCTCCAGATCCACAAAACACATGTAGACCGGATGGGCATACTCCCAGGCCCCCTCCAGGATCCTAGCGAGAGTGAAGAGCTGGTCCGTAGTTCCACGTCCGGGGCGAAAACCGCATTGTTCCTCTTCAATCTGAGGTTCGACGAAGTTGTATTAACTTAAGTTATATTTGGCGAAATAGATTGTAGATCTTTTTTGGCAAAACAGGACTATGAGAGTGACTAGAGAATGTAGGGTTACCTGTTGCTATTCTTACCTGCATCCTCCAAGGGTTTCCGTAAATGGCTCGCTTTAGTTCTAAACTCACATGGTCTTACAGCCCCCCCTACTGCTCAATTCTAGAATGCCACATTCCAAGTTGACTAACTTCTCGATACATCTTTTTTTATTTATCACAGTTTTATTAACCAGCCATTTCATTTTTATGTTAGTATTTAGTATTTCAGAATTTACTACTACTTCTAAATAACATTTTTTAACTTCAGCGATCAGATTAGGACTGAGATTGCTCTCGTTTATAAAAATTGAAACAGTAGCCTATGGGGGTGTCACATTTTTCTAAACAGAGAAGTTCAGCTCTAAGCAAAAGCAGTTCATTAGCTGGTTAAAATTCAAATTTAGGATTTGTAATTGTGTGTATTTGTTGAGGTAGCAAATTTATTTGCATTTGTATTGGAATAAAATTGGCAATAGGCGTTAATAAGGTGAAATGTTATTTCTAGTTTTTGTTCATTCTTATTATTTTAGGATATAAAAGTCTTAACATAAGTATTCTTTAATAAAGTATTACAATAATCATCAACACTTAAAGGAAGGAAAGGCAATGTTTGGTCAAATCATTGCAAGGTACCGCCTATCCTACCTTTAAATGTCATATTGGGTCATGGTTTCATAAACCCAACAATAAACATGTATAACCATAAACATAATTGAAAATAAAATCATTTAAAAAATAAAATTCAGTTCCTAATCCACACTCAAACCAATGCACTGAACTCTTAACTAATTAATGACCATGTGACCATTGTGAACCCCACCTCCAGCCGCCCTAATCGGAAGCCCGAACCAAACCAAGTAAAACAACTAGCGAATGCTAGCCTAAATATATCATGTATATAAACCAAGCTCGCAGTTATAAGGAACACTAGCTATTTGACATGTTTTTTTTGTGATTTATTTTCTTCCCGAATACAAAATATATTCTAAAATATTTATATGAAAGAAACAAGTTGTGTTTTACCGAATACCGGATTTGCATCCCCCCGATACACACTTTGAAAACAAGTGATGGAAAAATTCATAAAATATGCTGTTTTTTGATGTTGCTGTTTGGTTGTGATGCAGGCCATGTTGGGGCTCCTCTGCCATGCAATCTCATCAAGCTGGTGGATGTGGCAGAGAAGAACTACTTTGCATCCAAGGGTGAAGGAGAGGTGAGGAGACGAGGGACACACGCACACACACACACACACACACACACACACACACACACACACACACACACACACACACACACACACACACACACACACACACACACACACACACACACACATGAACTCTCAAACATAGAAATGGCTCCTCTGGCTGTTATCCGTCCTAATAAAAGTTAGGGTTTGCGCTTCATAACAACGAAATGCACATCAACATAAAAAAATAAATAAAAATAATATATACCGGTAATTATTGTTAATCACTGGCTGTCCTCTTTCTATAATAAAACACACAATGGCCACATGTTAATACTCTCACTGCTATCGGAGCCACATCTGGGATGTGTCTTTACACAGCTATAAATAACACTTCTGCGTCAACACGTATACCACGCTCCCCGTCGCACTGTGTACACGCCACCCAACCCCCCCCCACAAAATAACCATTGCACCCAGCTAATTCAAAACACTATGATTTCATTTGGTTGCAATACACCGACCACCGAAGTACATTTGAATAGTACTCAAAGTAATAATAGTACATTTTCACATAGATGCATCTAACATAATCAATTCAATGGAACAGACCCTGTGATTCGGTTTCCAGTCAGTTGAGGTTAATTTGGGGTCAGAAGCATTATACGTCTCCCTTGTGTACACATTCACTTGACATGGAAGCATAAAGCAGACAACTCTGCAAGTCTTGATGTCGATCTTTGAAAAACTGGTGTACGTAGAACTTAGGAGCACGTTTAACACCTTTCCCTCCCCACAAACCCACTGAACCTCTCCTATCCACTCTCCAGGTGTGTGTGAAGGGACCCAACGTGTTTAAGGGCTACCTCAAAGACCCAGAACGGACCGCTGAGACACTGGACTCGGATGGCTGGCTCCACACCGGGGACATCGGCAAATGGGTTTACCAGTATGTGTGGACCGATCAAACTCCAGACAATTATTAAAAAAATATTATTATTGGTTCAAATAAAATGAGGTCACTAGTGACAACCTTGCATTTTGTTGGCGTGCCCCTCTTCTTCCGTACTATTTACCGCTGTTCTATTGGTTGTCCCCCTATCCTATTCTTTCCTCTAATTTCCTCTCCTGTCGGTTCTCTTCTTCCTCCCTTTTTCTATCCTCGCCTTTCATCTACAGAACGGCTCCCTGAAGATCATTGACAGGAAGAAGCACATCTTCAAGTTGGCGCAGGGAGAGTACATCTCTCCCGAGAAGATTGAGAACATCTACATCAGGAGCGAACCTCTGACCCAGCTCTACATTCATGGAGATAGTCTACAGGTCAGCCCAAACACGCACACACACACGCACGTGCACACAAATACACACAGACACACACACACATGGTCAAACATACACACACGCACCTACAAGGACCCACACATGTACACACATGCACATGCACACACAGACACACTCACACAAAAGCTTGTTCCATAGCTGAAGTTATTTCCTACTAAAAACACGTAATGTAACACGTAAAATGTCATTGCTACTTATCTCTTCACCTCATATTTTGAGCTTGGCTTATATGAATCATGTCCCAATATATGCTATACATGTTGAATCACATAATATATTATTATATATTATGATATACCACAGACTTTTTAAACACTTGATCCTGATTGATCAATAATGTTCCAAGTTTTCATTCTTTATAAATAAAGAGAGCCTCGTCCTTTTTAACAGTTGCAATACCACGCACTTCATATCCAACATTAACATCAATGGTCAAATCCAACTATCACCCAGATGTTTCCTGGTCAATTCATAAAACATGTGCTGAATGCGCCATTGGAAGAATATTACAAGAGATGTCTTTGTAACCACAACAGGCACGTTGTACTTTCTTTTCCAATAATGGGACACCGTCAGCCCGTCATGGGTTATTCCTTACTAAAGGTACTAAAACTTACTTAAACCGTACATATATAATAAAAATGATCTACCATAATAACAGACAACAAATAATGTTGCGGTCTGGGTTAGATGTGGATCCAAGTGTGTGAAGAATGAGGCAGCGGATTGTTTTTAAAACAAAATATTCCTTAACCTCCGTCAGGATAAACATAGAACAAAAAGCACAGACTTTCCGTGAAAAAACAAAAGTTGCGAAACTCGTCTTAAATATACTAAAAGGAATAGTGACAACTATGGAACCATGTTCAGGCAATCATCGAAAGCATAAACATTTGTGAAGATTCAGTATGGAGCTAGGGGAAATATATAGGCATTACAACAGGTGTAGAGGATTGGTCAATGAACGTGTGATGAGGTGACCACGGTGCGTGGCTGACGGAGGACACCTAGTCCTAGTGGTCGCTGCAGCTATACTGCATAACACACTCACTAATAAATAGATACGCATCGCGTCACACAAAGCTTTTTCAACACACCCACGAAACAACACGCGTGAACGCAAAAGCATACACACACACAAAGATACCCATATCAACTGTGGAGTACAACTTATTCTCTTTGTGAGGTGTCTGTTAAGAGTCCTGATTTGGATCAGCAGACTCCACAAGGCAGATTGTCTAGTTTAGTCTTAAGGGGACTGCACACCAACAAACACAGCATCTGGCCAGGTGGCTGGCTTTAGATGGATGACATTTCTGGTTGTCTAAACTATATTCTAATGTGGGATGTTGGTGTTTGTTTTGTCAGGGTGCAGGCTGCACCTGTATGCCTTTCTCTCTATTTCATACAAATTCATTCTCCTCATTTTTTATGTTTTCTATCATTTTTTTGGTTTCCTTGTCTATTTCATTGCCTATATACCATTACAGGCAAATATTATATTTTGATTATATATCCTTCCTCAGTGGTGAAATATTTTCTTCATAACAGCCTCGTTAGATACGTCCTTCATTTTCTAATGATGCCCCCACCCTTGTGGTTCCTCTCCAGTCCTGTTTGGTGGGGATTGTTGTTCCGGACCCAGAGGTTCTGCCTAACTGGGCCAAGAAGAAGGGCATTCAAGGCGAATACAAGGACCTCTGTAAAAACACGGTGGGTAAATGTTCCTCCCAGTCTAAGTGTCCAATACATGATACAATGCATACCGCACAATACATTATTTCCTCCCTTCAGTATCAGCTGGCATGTTAATTACGTACACACACAAGCAATAACACACAAACATGCATGAACGCACACACACACATACGTACAAACACCGACGTAATGTGGGATTCAAGTCGAGATTATTACATTGTCAGATCATGTATGAAAACCAGGCATATAAACTGGTCTCTGAAGGCAATAGGGCGCATTCTTTTGATCGTTTTTAGTACAGTGAAGATCTGCTGCCTGAAGGCCTGTTTATTTGCATTCAATTGTTATTTAAGAGTGTAATAATCAAGAGGTTTTAGTATCTTTTGACAATCCCTACCTGAATCATAGTGTCCATACAAAGGGTGATGTATTGCTTGATTACCATCGTTGGTCATGCCGGTCCTAGTGGACCTCCTCCAAGACAGATCATGGGAAACGTGTGATGGTGTCCTCAGACCTAATAGTAGCTGAAGTTACATAACAATAATGGTGAATATGAATCTACAAAGGTACAGTACGAGGTGTATAGTGTAGTGATATGTTCAGCTTTACTATCTTACTGAAGGGTGGTCAACTGATCATTGTAAAGGATCCGATTGATTACTATTGTTTGATTATTTTGGGTTTGATGTTGATGATATTAATAATTCAAAACATATGTTATTGTTGGTGTGTGTAGATGCTGAAAAAGGCCATACTGGAAGATATGGTGCGTCTGGGCAAGGCCAGTGGCCTCCACTCCTTTGAGCAGGTTAGTACTACTGTTTACCTTACATGAACTAAGAGATTAAATAAGTGATATTACAGGCCTATTAGAAAAAGGCCTTTTAGAATACCAGCCATCTGTCTATGATGATCTAAAACTATTGCGGTATCGACTTGATCTCAAAATATTGATGGAAGCTATATTTTGATTGATTGAAATGCTGAAGAAGATCACTGGAGTGTGCCATGGAGAAAGGGATTCAACTCTTGGCCTCTGCTGTGATGCCATAAACTGAATGGATATAAAATCAAGGATGACGTTAATATATAAAGTGAATATAAAAGTGACCTTTGGTTTGTTGTCCTTTTACACTTGCATCCCCTCCCAAGGTGAAAAACATCTACGTCCACAACGAGATGTTCTCCATCCAGAATGGTCTTCTGACCCCGACGCTGAAGGCCAAGAGGCCTAAGCTGCGGGAGTTCTTCAAGGGCAAGATCGACGACCTCTACAACGGCATCTCCATGTGAACAAGACTTGGCAGAGCGGCGTGGCCCAAAGACATCTTAATACTAAGATCCTCTCGTTCCCTCCTTTTGCTGCATATGTAACAAACAGGGGTATCTTAGCATTGAGATGCCGATTCTCTGGAAGGAGAGCCAAACATGTTTGATCTGCTTTCCATCCAAACAGCCCGACAAAGGCCCAGTCCTCATCAATCTTGACACTTACAAATCAATCATTTGTTTTCCTTGTTTCTTTGTATTTTTTCTTGCTCCACCGCAACTCTTTAGTTGAAATCAACCGACAACCAATCCAAATCCCAATGTCTATCCACTGCGGGCATGGCATATCGTCTGTCTGGAAGCTCATGAAGAGGTGCAACCAAAGTGTCTCAATGGATCGTTATTCAAGTTCTCCCCTTTAGTACCTATGAGCACTGAACATTTATATATTCTAAAAAACAGACTTTTATCAAGATAACAGAAGCTGATGGGATGTATCAAGTGTGCTTGTGCTGGCTCAAGCAAACACACACACATACACCTAGGTGTCTAATCCAAAGTGTGACACACACCTCATCCCTCTACCACTCCTTGGTCTGAAAGACAGGATGATGTGTTGGAAGGCAGGGTTGCGTTTCAAGAACATGTGGTATTAACTTATTGCCCTCCCTTCTTCATTGCTGCCACCAAAACAGAGAAATCTCTTATTGATTCATTCATTGATTCAGCTCACCAAGGCTGTGATTGCTAGATTCACCTGCATGCTCCTCGTTTATAGGATACATACATGCTGGACACAAAGCAAATGGTTGGAAGTGCTCACAGTACACACATTTCTTTTTCTTTTTCCTTTTTTTACCTCCATTTTCACACAAGAGTTTGTCAGGTAAACAAGAGAAAGTGAAATAATGCAAAACCAGGGCTCAGGGCAATGCATGCAGTTTGCCTTGCAATGCTGGGACCATGACCATGTGACTTCAAATTTAAAAAGAAGAGGAATCCTTTGTGGGCATTAATAGCAGGTTGTATCAAGCCGTCCACAGCCGCTGCTGCTTGTGCAAGGCTTTGTAATGTAGTCCAGGCCTTCAAGCTCCATCCACTTGAGGAAAAATACAACAAATGTGGACTTTCAAAATAAAGGTTTTTAGGGGTTTACACATAGAAGTAATGTATAGGCTTTTCTTTTTTTTAATCATTATTACTGTCCCAAAGTGAGAGAAATGTGGTTGTACATAAGCAGGAAAAGTTAGATGTAAGCATATTTATTAAAGCAAAGGTTTGAATGGATTTCGTTTAATATTTGTTGCGTGTAGTGAGATGAAATGTATTATTTATTTAACCTTTTTGCTGTAAAATGGAATCAGTACCATATCCTTAATAAATATGGCAGCAATATGGATAAGGGAGGGTGGGGAATGGGTTATGATTGGTAAATAAATATTCTGGAATGATTTTAATCTAATGTTGCTTGTTCCTTTTTTCTAGTTTTGTTGACGATTTAGCGGTTGGTGTTTTTAGCTTTATATTCGAAATTATGGAAATTTAGATGATGTAAAGGTACGGCCACACCAAACGCGTTGCTCGCGTAGGGGGCGTTGGAAAAAGGCATTTTTGCATAGGGAACCATTGGTATAGGTGCGTTACACGCGTTGAAGCGTTGCGTTGGGGCAGTAGACGCGGCAGTCGCACATAATTATCTTTGGAGGTCAGGTCACGAGAAAGGTGCATCATCTGACACCATATCATGACAATAGGTAGAACAACTATGGTGAGCCTAGTCATATAAATGTTGTGTTCAAGTAAGAACTGTAGCGCCCCTGTATCCCGATTTGCACAACATTTTTACTGGCTAAGCCTCACCTATACTCAATAGGCTTGAGCAGATGTAACGTGACTCTAATGCCCCAAGTTACACGGTTGCTGTTCAGTACAAAATCAGGACCCCAACGTCATTAGGGCTGATATGGTCACTTTGGGTTTTCATTGCTGTATAGCTACACAAATAACAAACATCAGTAAAATAAATGAGCAAGGCATTATCAAACCGGTTAGTTTAATAAATCACGTAACTTTTGCAATTTCTCCGAGAAGAAAGTTCGAAATATGTGAGCAGAGGGAACATCCATGGAACATTACAACCATGCAAGTAAAAATTACACAACCCAGGAAGAAAGTCATACTTCGCTACTCACAAGTGCTCAAGCAAAGCTGGATTGCGTGTTTAGTGCTGGATGGGAATCAGGGGGGCGGGGGGGCCGGGGCCGGGCGGGGCCGGGCGCGCCCGGGGGCCGGTGGCCCAGAAGTAGATATCGTACTCCAAATATAATGGGGATAAGAATTGTCTTCCGAAAAAATCTGGAATCATCAATAGGCCATAATATTTGCATCCTAAAAAGTAAGTTTTTTTCAACACGCAGTAAGTCGTTTAATTTAGCAGTTTAGTTATTAATTTATTGATGGAGAAGGAGTGGACAGCCTGAAAGGAGTCGTATGAAACAAGTTTCAGCATTGAAGGCTAGTGCCCGCTCGTTAACTCTCGTGTCCGAGGTTTT
>OLKM01005600.1:0-16622 GCA_900291075.1 Melanogrammus aeglefinus | reverse complement strand
CTCACTATATATTGATTTATTCTCTGCTGCTGGTCCCTCTATACTGGTGGTTTCTCTTCAGGCCTGCTGGTCTCTCTATATTGATTATTTCTCTCCAGGCCTACTGGTCTCTCTATATTGATTGTTTCTCTCCTGCTGGTCTCACTATATTGATTGTTTCTCTCCTGTTGGTCTCTCTATATTGATTATTTCTCTCCAGGCCTACTGGTCTCTCTATATTGATTGTTTCTCTCCTGCTGGTCTCACTATATGGATTGTCTCTCCTGTTGGTCTCTCTATTATTCTATTTCTTCATCACAGGCCTACTGGTCTCGTCTATAATCTGATTGTTTTCTCCTCCTGGCTGGTCTCACTATATTGATTGTTTCTCTCCTGTCTGAGCTGGCATTCTCATATATTGATTGTTTCTCTTCCGGTCCCTGCTGTCTCTCTCTAATATTGATTGTTTCTCCTGCTGCTGGTCTCTCTATACTGTTGGTTTCTCTCGCAGGCTGCTGGTCTCTATATTGATTTGTTTCTCTCCTGCTGGTCTCTATTAGCTGTTGGTTTCTCTCCAGGCCTCTGTGGTCTCCTCTATATTATTTTTTTCTCTCCTGCTGGTCGCTCTATATCAATTGTTTCTCTCCTGCTGGTCGCTCTATATCAATTGTTTCCCTCCTGCTGGTCTCTCTATATTGATTGTTTCTCTCCAGGCCGGCCCAGCGAGGCCCAAAGCCCCGAGCCGCCCCCCCAGCTACTGCGCCCCCCCCCCAGGTAACATCAACATGTTAATCTAGAAGAACATGTTGTACTAACCTGTTGATGATAATCTAGAAGAACATGTTGTACTAACCTGTTGATGTTAATCTAGAAGAACATGTTGTACTAACCTGTTGATGATAATCTAGAAGAACATGTTGTACTAAACCTGTTGATGATAATTCTAGAAGAACATGTTGTACTAACCTGTTGATGATAATCTAGAAGAACATGTTGTACTAACCTGTTGATGATAATCTAGGAAGAACATTGTTGTACTAAACCTGTTGATGTTAATCTAGAAGAAACATGTTGTTATCTAACCTGTTGATGTTAATCTAGAAGAACATGTTGTACTAACCTGTTGATGTTTATGATCTAGAAGAACATGTTGTACTAAACCTGTTGATGATAATCTAGAAGAACATGTTGTACTAACACTGCATTTGATGTTAATCTAGAAGAACATGTTGTACTAACCTGTTGATGATAATCTAGAAGAACATGTTGTACTAACCTGTTGATGATAATCTAGAAGAACATGTTGTACTAACCTGTTGATGATAATCTAGAAGAACATGTTGTACTAACCTGTTGATGTTAATCTAGAAGAACATGTTGTACTAACCTGTTGATGTTAATCTAGAAGAACATGTTGTACTAACCTGTTGATGATAATCTAGAAGAACATGTTGTACTAACCTGTTGATGTTAATCTAGAAGAACAGTTTGTAATTTTCCTGTTGATGTGAATCTAGAAGAACATGTTGTACTAACCTTTTGATGTGAATCAGTGTTGGGGTAGTTACTCAAAAAAAGTAATTTTGTTAATTACTAGTTACTTCTGTAAATTGTAATTAGATTACTTTACTAGTTACTACTTTCCCGTTTCTTAATTTACTGTAGATACATGGACAAACATCATAGCCCTATCATCACTTAGTGTTTATTTATTATTTATTGTATTTCCAACAGTTGCACTCCTTCACCCAAGCAGCTAAGTCACTCAAATCGAACGATATGGCAACGTGCCGACTGCCGAAGCAAGCAAGCGCAGCAGACACACGCATGCACCCACCACAACAGATCAGAACTTTACACGCAGGCAAACACGGCTTGGGTAACGCAGGAAAGCATGTTACTATAGTCTAGTAAAGTAGTGTAGTTACCGATATTTTTAGTGCAATACGTTTCTTACTTCGTTATCCCAAATTAATATCGTTACTGTAACGCGTTATCCCCAACACTGATGGTAATCTAGAACATGTTGTTCTTATCCTGCTTGAATATGTGATTCCCTACTGACGAATAAGCCTTAATGCGTTGCAGCCAAACCAACTCTATACCCCAGTCTCTCCGTCTACAAACCCCCCAATGCACCAGGTGACACACACACACACACACACACAGTTAATAATGACTAATATTAATATAATTAATCATTATTGATCTGTTCCCTGATAAGGAGGGGCTCCGGGTCCAGGGGGGTCCAGCGGACCCCTGGTCGTCACGGCAACACACCCGTTCACCGGCCAGCAGCCGGGGGACCTGAGCATCGCCCCCGGCGACCGCATCACCGTGGTAACCAGGACGGAGTCGGAGTACGACTGGTGGGAGGGCCGGCTAGCCGACGGCCGTACCGGCATCTTCCCCGCCAACTTTGTCTCCTGGAGCTGATGCTAACGGCTACACTTACGGCTACGCTAATCACACGCTACATACACACTACATACACACCACTCACATGCTACCTACATGCTAATGATTCAAAGGTATGGCGACAAATGGCTTCAACTGGTTTAGGACTGTCGTGGGGTTTAAACTGGTTTAGGGTTAAGACCGTTTTGGGGTTTAAACTGACTTAAGGATAAATATTGTTTCATGGTTAAAGGCTGTGAACTTTTAAACTGGTTTAAGGTCCTATCTGGTTTAAAGTTAACACAGGTTTAAGGTCAAGTTTCATGGTTGAAACTGGTTCATGGTTAACGTGCGTTAACTCGTCCTGTTGTCTATTTATAATTTCTTGGGTTGGTATATTAATGTCTGTTATTCACAAGAAAGTGCCTTTTATGGACATGTCTAGTGTGACTTTGATATGAGAACAATAAAGTTTATTTTATGTAACACGTTCCTCCGTTATTTAGAGGAAATCTATGGGGCCAGAACAGTGTCATTAATAAAGAATGCACAGAGAAAGATTCACGAATGTATTTTGTGATTTATATATAAATTACTCTTTATACATTTCAATGCACACACAAATGGAAATCGGTATGTATAAATCCAAAATAAATCCATAAACAAAATTAAGTTTCACAAACACATTTCTGATCCACACACAAATGTGTCTTGTTTTGAATAAATACTGTCGGGCTGATTAGCCCACTGCGGGATAACAATATTGCGTTCAGAAAAGTTCCTTGCAGCGCCGTCCGTATCCTTGCTTGCCCCAAAAAGTTTGTGCGGCGTACATGTTGTTTTGTTTCCGGTGTAGCTAGATCTGGGCCCCGTTTCCCGAAAGCATCGTTAGGCTCATAAGTGGATCGATAAGTGCGTCGTACGAGCAATCGTATACAGTTTTTTGACAACCGTTTTCCCGAAAGCATCGTTGGTAACGAACGTCATAAAAACGCTCGTAGCTAACGAGTACTCAAGGGTACTCGTAGGACGCTATAGAGCATCGTTAGCCTAGCCTCAGTGGCGTCACCAGCGGACATTAAAATACATCCAATGCCACGGAATGCCCAGCTTGAGCCATTTCGCAACCGAAAACAGTGATTACCGCCGATATATTAAGCCTACTCAAAGACGACTGATTTAAACAGCAAAGATAGATGTTAGAAGTCAACAACAACATAATTTATTGCAGCAATTAAAAATTCCAAAAATACATGTGCAGCCGAAATGCACCGATCAAACGCCACGTCACAATTAAAATCAAATGATTTCCATTGCTCTTGTGGTGGGAGGTCACCTTTCGAGCTGCATTTTGCTGTCTCCCTCAGATTTTAATTCAAACCATCGTGTTTAAAATGACCTCATATTTGAATCAATGACAGAAGACATAGGCTATATGCATCATGCTGAGACCAGCGGGTGTCGGGAGAATTTCTGCAGGCGTTTTTTGTTGCGATTGTTTTACATTAATGCACTGTAGGCGCTCTTCGGTGAGGCTGTGTGAAGTTCACTATAAAATTTGGACCCTGTCTAGACAGTAACGAACATCCCTGACCAATAGTTTAATTGCGTTTGTGAGTCTCTCCACTCAGAGTGAACTCATTATTTGCATGCGGGTGTGTCTTCATTCTTAAAAAAATGAAAACACATTCGGGGAGTATGCAATAATTATTCTAAAGAGGTCAGAGACTCCGTGCACAGCCCCGCCTTCCCCAGTGAACCAAGAAACCCCGCGCCGTGACGAACGGGGGATTTGACCCCCTTGGTTTTACACAGGAAAGATAAGAAGGTGAAATCGCAGGGCGTGCCAAGCTGCGACCGAACCGGCTCGGCAGTGTAAAAAGACCTATAGCCAGGGTTCGAGTAAGGTGGGAGCCAGCTGAGCTCCCATGAAGAGGTCTGGCTCCCATGAAAGCAGCAAACTCAAATGTCTGTGGGGGTCTCTGAAAATACAGCAGCATAATATTGTAATTATAAATAAAGCTATTTTCACTTCCACATGCAGAGTAATATTGACGTTAAGTGGGATAATAGAACGCCGGTCATTATCGGGAAACTATCCCAGACAGGGCGAACCGGACACCGACGGGACACGGAGGCGCTTCGACCTGAATGCGGGGCTTATTTTAGATAACGAACGGTTACTTGCCAAACGAAAAGATAACTTCACAAGGCGTCTTTTTACAATTTATTTGTTACCGTACGTAGTTGTTGCATCAGAGCAGAGAAACAGTTAGCCAAAGACGTTGACGGTCGCTTATCAACCGAAGAAGCTGGCGTTGTTGTGAAGGGCCCATGAAGTGAACGGAGCGTCCCACGGCATGGAGAAGAGCCGTGTCATAATAGCCCATATTTAAGTCCAATACAGAATATGGAACCATAACTCGAACGCCTATAGCCTACTTCACCAAGCTCTCCTAATCGGGTCAGCAATAGCCGTCTTTGAATTGTCATGATATGTATAAATGCAGATCATGTGTAAGCCATGCGGGGGCGCTGGAGTTGAATAAACCACGACAAGATGGCTGCAACATCTGGCTGAGTTGTTTGTCTGTTTACTTGATATAAACATCGTAACATGGTGTCAGAAGTAAAAGGAATTGGATCGGTATTGCAAACATGGAAGGACTTAAGCCGCCCGCTGGACTTGATCTACTGCACGGTAACCTGTCAGAAAACTGGAGGAGATTTCGGCAGAGCGTTTGAGAGCTGTACTGTATTAACAGCTACTGGGGGCGCGAGCAAGTCAGTTAAGGTACAGTCCTCACTATTTCTTCATATAGCCGGCGAAGAGGCAGTGGAAGTGTACAATACCTTCACGTTTGACGAGGAGGATGATAGGCTTAAACTGGCGATAATTCTGGAAAAATTTGAAGAATACTGCAACCCCAGAAAGAATATAACCTATGAAAGGTACAAATTTTTCACGTGTGTGCAAGGGAACACTACCAGCTACCAACAGTTGAGGAAATAACCTGCAGACTCTCTGAAGCCAAATACTTCACAGTGCTGGACGCAAGCTCAGGGTTTTGGCAACTCAAACTAGACGAAGCCAGCACTCGCCTCTGTACATTCAACACTCCCTTTGGTCGTTATAGATTCCTCAGACTTCCATTTGGAATTAATTCGGCTCCTGAGGTGTTTCACAGGACAGTGAGACAGCTGTTTGAAGGAATTGAAGGTGTTGAAACATACATAGATGACCTCTTGGTTTGGGGTGAGACAAAAGAGCTGCATGACTGCAGATTGAGACAAGTGCTGGAGATAGCAAGAGCCAAGAATTTCAAGCTGAATAAAGAAAAATGCAAGGTGGGCCTAGAGGAAATCAAATACCTGGGTCATATCTTCACAAAAGACGGTTTGAAACCTGATCAGACCAAGATTGAGGCTGTTCTGAAAATGCCAACTCCAGAATGCAAGAAAGATGTGGAACGATTTCTGGGCGTAGTCACATATCTCGCAAAGTTCATTCCAAACATGTCCAAGCATACTGAGCCATTGCGGGGATTGACCAGAGACGATGTTGAATGGCAGTGGAAAGCTGAACAGCAGCAGGCATTCAGCACAATGAAAACGATGCTCACTGAAGCTCCTGTGCTCAGATACTATGATGTCAAACTCCCCGTAACGCTGTCAGTGGATGCATCAAAAAGTGGACTTGGATCCGTTTCTTACTTCAAGAGGCTCAAGCCAGTAGCTTATGCATTCGCGCGCACTGACAGAGACTGAGCAGCGCTACGCGCAAATAGAAAAGGAGATGTTAGCAATTGTGTTCGGAGCAGAGCGTTTTCATCAGTACATTTACGGAAGAGAAGTGGATGTGCAGTCGGATCACAAAACCACTTGAAGTGATAATGAAAAAAACCACTGAGAGCAGTTGCTCCAGCTAGAATACAGAAAACTTTTAATGAGACTGCAGAAATACCAGGTGAATGGTAACAGTACAAGCCCAGGAAAGGAAATGTACATTGCAGATGCATTATCCAGAGCTTACTTACCAGTGACCAGCTCTCCAGATAAAGACATTGAAGCGCAGGTGCACATGGTGATCTCCAATTTACCCGTGTCAAAAGAGAAATTGGAGGAATTCAGAAAGGAAACAACAAATGATGTGACACTGACTAAACTCATTGAAACTGTTCTTAATGGATGGCCAGAAACCAAGAGCCAAGCTGCCCCAAGAAATACGAGCGTATTGGAACTTCAAGAGAAGAGATCTCAGTTGTGTGAATGGAGTTCTGTACAAGGGAGAACGACTCATCGTTCCAGCAGCAATGAGAGGAGAAATGTTAAAGCGCATCCATGAAAGTCACTTGGGCATTGAAAGCTGCAGGCGGAGAGCAAGAGAAGTCCTTTTTTGGCCTGGAATGTCGGAAAAAATCGCAGAGATGGTGGACAAGTGTGACGTGTGCAGGACATATCAGAAACGTCAAACTAAAGAGCCACTACAACCACACAGTGTTCCAGAAAGACCCTGGCAGAAGATAGGTGTTGACCTATTCACCTTTAGCCAGCAGGAGTATTTACTACTGGTGGATTACTATTCTAAATTCATAGAGGTGGAGTGGTTGAAGTCAGACACAAGAAGTGCAACAATCATCACACATCTGAAGTCACAGTTCGCCAGACATGGCATTCCTGAAATAGTGATCTCAGATAACGGACCACAGTTCAGCTCTCGTGAGTTCCAAGCCTTTGCAAAAGAGTGGGAGTTCAGTCACCAAACTTCAAGCCCTTACCATGCGCAGTCTAATGGAATGGCAGAAAGAGGAATACAGACTATCAAACTCATGCTTAAAAAATCGAAAGCTGATGGAAAAGATCCATATCTGTCGTTGCTGGGTCTGAGGAGTACACCTCTGGAGGATGTCGGAGTGTCACCAGCCCAGCTGTTGATGGGTCGACGTTTGAGAACAAGACTTCCGACGACATCCCAGATGCTGAAACCTCAAATGGTCACAAGTACAGTACAACAGGTGTTTGAAACAAGACAACAGAAACAGAAAGAATATTTCGATCAAGGAGCCAGAGCACTCCAGAAACTTGAGGTTGGCGACAATGTCAGAATCTGGCAGGAAGGATTATGGAATCCAGCCCAGGTAACGGGACTTTCTGACCAGCCAAGATCATATGTAGTCCAGACACCTGGGGGACAAGTATACAGAAGAAACAGAAAGTATCTGATGCAGTCCAAGGAACTGAGTAACACACTAAAGGACACCAACAAACAAGATGTGACTCAACAGGATGTGCATGACAGTACAGAGAAAAAGCATGAAATGGGACATTCAAAAGAAACATCAGGAAGTAATTCTAGTCCTACAAAGCTTTCAAGTCTACCTGTTACAACAGCAAGTGGACGAATTGTCTCAAAGCCAAGAAGATTCATCGAGGAGTACCAGGACTTTTTTTTCATGTTTGAGCAGTTGTTTAGCTCAATGCAAAAAAAAAAAAAAAAAAAAAAAAAAAAGGAAAAATAAAGAGGATGTCATGATATGTATAAATGCAGATCATGTGTAAGCCATGCGGGGGCGCTGGAGTTGAATAAACCACGACAAGATGGCTGCAACATCTGGCTGAGTTGTTTGTCTGTTTACTTGATATAAACATCGTAACAGAATGATCATGAATGAATGGAACGTTGCATTTTTTTATGTCTACAAATATTATCTACTAGAGAGCCAATCAATGAAACCTTATGCGGAATGAGATAAAGTCGGCTCTCTTGCTGCGCTAAGTATGTTTCAGAAATCACTCAGCACATTAAGATAAATGTAGTTGTGACACAAGGTATTTTGAATTTTTGTAATATGGAATTATTTCAGAGGGGGAAATCCCTTGAATAAATGTATGCACAGTGCGTTCAGGATTAGGACTGATATACAGTATATGTCGGCCTAGGCCTAATCAATTGTATTTTAATATGTTTAGCATTCATATTATTGCACTCTATTCTTTTCGTAGGCTACTCTGCGGTTGGCCTTGATGGAGAGATATTTTAACCCTTTTTAACCCCATTTTTCCTGCGACATTCCTGCGTCTCCCCCTGCGTCATAGCCCGTTTCAGCACCATGTCAGTGGACAGGTACAATCCTACGAACGTCGTGAGTGCAGCGAATGCGCGTTCATGTTAAGAGGAGTTTTGGGAAACGCTCCAAAAAATGACAGATGATTCGAAAGATCCTTCGTTAGAATGATCGTACGAGCGAAGATCCATCGTTATCGGGAAACGGGGCCCTGGTCGGTATGGTGTTGTCGTTTTTCTAACGTGACTAATTTTGCCAGCCAGCAGGTGAAAAGGCTACAACGTTTGCCAAGCCAAAAGAGCCTTAATCACACAGTTAAAAAATGAAGGCCGTTAAAATTTGTTTGCGTTAACGCCTCAAACTGACAGCACTAATTTATACATACTGATATCCATTTGTGTGTGCATTGAAATGTATTTGTGAGAAGAGAGTAATTTATAGATAAATCACAAAATACCTTTGTGAATCCTTCACTGTGCATTCAATATTAATGAGACTGTTCTGACCCCATAGAAATCTTCCGAGATCAACTGTTGCTCTGGAAAGGAGTTTAACGAATGCTATATGCTGAGAACATATTAGTGGTGATAAGACTGCAGCCAACCGAATCGCCCGTTCTGGGAGGAGGCGTGTGTTGTAGTGTAGCCGACAGCTCCCTCTAGTGGGCTTGTGTGTGTATGGAATCGGGCAGTCGTCATGCGTCAGTCCTGTTATATGCTAACTCGTTCAATACATGTTACTAAGAGACACAGCCCGACTCCGTGTATTCTTCTATGCACCTTCACATGCAACATGGTGTCAGAAGTGGTTTTAGAACCCAGAGTGCGTCCTACGTTGCCTGTTAATGGAACAGCGTGCGTTTATTTGTTTTGCTAGACATAGTTAGAAGTTTCAGTTAGCCGCTTAGCGTTAGCACCGCGCGAGGAAGATGGCTTCAAACATTCCGCCACCGGAGCCCATGAAGATGACTGGGGATCTTCACTGCCACTGGGCTAGCTTTCGTTCAGAGTTTGAGGATTATCTGCTTGCGACCGGGATCGACAAGGCAGAGAAGCCGGTGCAGGCAGCAACGCTCAGGAGGCTAATGGGGAAGGATTGCCACCATGTTTACAAGCACAACCTGGGACTCACAGAGGATGAGCAGAAAGACGCGGGTGCGATACTCGACAAACTGGGGCAATACTTCACACCCAGCAAAAATGTGATCTTTGAGAGGTATGTTTTTGGAAACCTTAAACAAGAGGATGGAGAGTCAGTGGATGCTTTTGTCACAAAACTGAGAGAGAAAGCTGCCACATGTGAATATGGAGCTTTAAGAGATGAGCTCATAAGGGACAGGCTTGTTCTGGGAATAACTGATGAGGGCGCCAGATGACGCATGCTAAGATAAAAGGACCTTAAGTTAGAGGGGGCTATTGATATTGGCCGTGCAGTGGAGGTGTCGGACAATAAGTTAAAACCATGTCACTTAGCAGCTCTGTGCCTGGGGAGAGCATAAAGGTAGCATATGGACGGCGAACAGGATGGAGACCTACCGGCAGGCCATCCGAGTCCGCCAGCGCATCTGCACAGCCACAGAGAGGCACAGGTGGATGCAAGTACTGTGGCACACCACACAGACGGGGGCGAGACCTGTGCCCTGCATTTGGAAAGACATGTCGCTTGTGCGGCACTGCTAATCACTTTGCCAAAGTATGCATGAAAGGAGGCCAGCAAGGACGTCAGTTGAACGCTGTGGATGACCCACCGCTGGGGGACCCGGAGGACCGCGACCGCGATGAGAGAGATGTGTACACGGCGGAGAGCTTGGGGGCTGTGAACACTCAAAGGAAAAAGTGGTTTGTAAACCTGCCACTCCACAGAGGGGTCCAGAGGTGCCAGCTTGACTCTGGAGCCACCTGTAATGTGATGAGCATGAAAGACAAGAATGAGACTGGCACCTAGAGCTTCCTCTTCAGAAAAGTCTCACCAGACTGAGGCTTTCACAACAGTGAGTGGATGAGCTCAATGGGCGTGTACAGCACACAGTGTGTCATCAGGGGCAAGACACACAGACTGGATTTTGAGGTCGTGTGCACCAGCCAGAAGTCCTTGCTTTCAGGGGAGACATGCGAGAGACTTGGCCTGATGCGTTTCACCATTCCCCATTAGCTGAACAAAGTGGAGCACTGCAAGGCAGGTGAGCTGAGACTGTCTTATTAAAGCTTACAATGACGTGTTCACCAGCCTAGTCGATTCACTGCCATGTGACTTTGTGTTGGACAGCACTGTTGTACCCGTACATTGCGCACCAAGGAATGTCCCGGTGTCCCTCAAGGCGGCGTTTAAGGCGCAGCTGGACCAGTATGAAAAGGATGGACACTTAACCACAGTCACTCAGCCCACGGACTGGATAAGCAATCTAGTCATAGTGAAGAAGCCAGACAAATTGAGGCTTTGCATCGACGCTAAGCCCCTTAACCGAGCCCTGAAGAGGTCCCATTACCTCATGCCCACTTTAGATGACATGCTATACAAGCTGCCAAAGGCACGCGTCTTCACCCTGGTGGATGCGTGCGAACGCATTCCTGCAGTGTCGCCTGGATGAGGAGAGCAGCCTGATGACAACGTTCTGGACGCCGTGGGGTAGAAAGCGATGGCTGAAGCTCCCTTTCGGTGTGTCAGTCGCACCGGAGCTATACCAGAGGAAACAACATGAGCTGCTGGCCGGTTTGAAAGGGATTGAGCCTATAGCGGATGACATCCTTGTGGTCGGCTGTGGGGACACAGAGGAGGAGGCTGTACAAGACCATGACGCAAACCTCATTGCTCTCATGGACAGATGCAGGGAAGTGAAGCTGAGGCTGAGCATAAAGAAGCTGCCGTTTCGTTTGAGGGAGGTCCGCTTCCACGGCCACGTACTGTCGGCGGAGGGCCTCAAAGCTGACCCGGAGAAGGTCAGGGCGGTCCTCAACATGCCAAACCCCACGGATGCAAAAGGCGTTCAGCGGTGTGTTGGCTTTGTTAACTACTTATCAAGGTTTATGCCCCGCTTGTCAGAGGTGTGTGAACCGCTGAGAAGGCTGCTGGACAAAGAGGTGCCGTGGCACTGGTTGCCCAAACATGATTCTGCTATGAAGGAGGTCAAGACGCTGGTCACGGCGGTGCCAGTACTACGTTATTATGATGTCAGCAAGCCAGTCACCATACAGAGTGACTCCAGTCAGACCGGGTTGGGCTGCTGCCTGCTTCAGGGGGGCCAGCTGTTGCGTTCGCCTCCCGAGCGCTAAACCAGATGGAGCAAAACTATGCACAGATCGAGAAGGAGTGCCTGAGCCTCGTGTTCGCTTGTCAACGCTTACACAACTACCTATATGGGAGGGGCAATGTGACTGCAGAGACGACCACCGCCCGCTAGTGTCAAACTTCTCTAAGCCCCTCCTCAGTGCACCAAAGCGCCTGCAGAGCCTGCTCCTTACACTTCAGAACTACTGCCTCACAGTGGTGTACAAGCCAGGCCCTGAAATGTACATAAGTGACACGCTCAGCAGGGCCCCCACCCCGCCACAGAGAATGGACATTCAGTACAGACGTGAAATGGTCTGCAGCATGCAGTAGGAGCAGTGTGACGCAGCAGCCATTCAGCAAGCAGACCTCAACGTCACTTGCCAATGCCTCGCACAGATACGGAAACACACAGAGGAGGATGTGTGTCTTCAAACACTCATGTCATTCGCGCTGGGCGGATGGCCAGAACACAAAGAGGAGAGCCCCATGTCCATCAGAGATTACTGGGCCATCAGAGATGAAATATAAGCGCCACAGGGACGGTGTGCTTTTTTAGGAGCCAGCGAGTGTCATCAATACCGAAATCTATGCCCCCGAGATGCTGAGACGGATCCACTTACAACCACGTGGGGGGTGAGGCTTGTTTCAGACAGGGCCCGCGTACTTCTCTACTGGCCAAACATGCAGGGAGAAATCAAAGACTATGTACAACAGTGTTCAGTGTGTAATGAGTATGCACACGAGCAACAGAAGGAGACTATGATGTCACACCCGCTTCCCACACGTCCCTGGCAGCTGGTGAGCATGGACCTTTTCAGCTACGCAAGGCAGGATTTCCTGCTCATGGTGGATCATTATTCTGACTTCTGGGAGATCGATCTACTTCCAGACTTGTCAGCTGGTACGGCCATCAGAAGGTGCAAGGCGCAGTTTGCAAGGTACGGCATCCCTGACCGGGTCATTTCAGACTGTGGAGGTCAGTTTGACTGTGGAGAGTTTCGGGCGTTTGCGAGGGAGTGGGGCTTTGAACATGTCATGTCCTCCCCGAGACACCCAAAGGCTAAATGGCAAAGGCAGAGAGTCTGCAGTAAAGATTGCGAAGAGCCTATTGTAGAAAAGCAGACCGTGCCAACGAGGACGACCCTGGGAAGGCTTTTTTCTACACTGGAGGAACACACCCACTGAGGGCATGCACTGCAGCCCATATTAAGCCTCCCGGACAGACTTTGACCTTTTAGGTCCATACACCTGAGCTGAGAACTGACACATCACACAACACACACACGCACGCACGCACAGCACGCACTGCACGCACGCACGCACACACACACAACACCACACACACACACACACACACACACACACACAACACACACACAACAGCACACACACACAGCACACAACACACACAACACACACACACACACACACATGCGGGACAGTGGATTAGTGTTTAAAAAAAAGAAAGAAAAGATGGTCACTTTGAATGTTCTTATTCGGTTGTTTAGTGCATGCTTTGATACTGCTATTTTGTGGTTATAGTTCTGCAAAGGTCCTGGTTCATATTGACTTACTGTCTCGTCTTGGTACACTTTCTATTGCACTATTTTGATATGTGTATATGAGCACTAATGTTCTAAAGACTGATACTATCCATGTTATTGTTTGGTATTGTGTTATACTAAAGGAAGGGAGATGTTGTAGTGTAGCCGACAGCCCCCTCTAGTGGGCTTGTGTGTGTATGGACTCGGGCAGTCGTCACGCGTCAGTCCTGTTATATGCCAACTCGTTCAATACATGTTACTAAGAGACACAACCCGACTCCGTGTATTCTTCTATGCACCTTCAAATGCAACAGCGTGGCCTATACGATCTGAGAGGGTGTGGCCTGTACGGTCTGAGGGGGCATGGCCTGTGCGGTCTGAGGGGGAGGAGCTGTAGTACCACGGAGGTCCACCAGAGGAGTACCAGAGGTTTCCACCCACACGTTTCAAACCACTACGTTTATTTGGATATCTTTATAAAAATGCTTAATGAGGATTTTATGTGAGTAAACTAGCATTCAGAACTAGAACCTAACTTGTAGTTCATTAACACACAACCATGCTGGTGTCCACTCTGTATGAAGTTTACGTTAGAATGACTCGCTGGAATGTTAATGAGTGTGTGTGTGTGTGGGGGGGGGGGTACTCTGAACCAGCAGGAGGGAACTCTAAGCCTGGAGAAGACATTGTTCGGCTGATTAATGAGTGGACCAAGGTGACCCACGTCTCACCCTCCGGCCAAAAGGTTCTCCACTGACATGTCATAAGCTCACGTATGACCTAATTAGTAAGCTAATTAAAGAAGGTGTCCGGCCGCCTTTAAAGGGAAGGCTTCAAGGATCCGATTATATTTAATATTCTTAAGGATGTCACCACGTGATTACACTTATCATGAATATTATTTAATGTATACTTAAAATGTAATTTCAACATCATCCTGGTGTAACGATAGCCTCCAGAGGAAGAACCGCCAATAGTTTCATAAACTGTCAATGCAACATGAATAATAATTAAATATATTAATTATAACACAGTCCAACAGGAGTAAATATAATGAACGTTAAGCAAAGTAAACATATAAGTTAAGAAGTCCAATATAGTAAACATATGAATGTTAACAGAGTCCATTATAAGAGTCAATATATTGATGTTAACAGAGTCCAACATTGGCCAATATCTTGATGTTTACAGAGTGCCACCATAGTCAACTATATTGATGTTTAACAGAGTTCCAACATTGTGTATACATTAATGGTTAACAGAGTCCCAACATAGTCAATATAGTAAAGATATCAATGTTCCATTAAAAGTTACAATATACCGTGATGAAAGAGAAGAAATGTTTTCCACTAAGCGAACATAACTTGGACCTGCATAACAAAAGAACTTAAACACTGAAAACACCAGAATAACTTAAAGACTAATTCCCAATCCAAAACACAAACCACAAAAACACAACTCCAACGTGATTGGTCGAACTGCTCAATTGTCGAACACACAAACACACTTCAAGGTAGGGCTGGGCGATATTGCAAAAATATTACCACGATTATTTTTTCGTAATTGATCGATATCGATATTAATCACGATATCCTAATATAATATATATATAATATATAAAAAAATTTGACAGGTGAAAGACATATACATTTAGGTGAGGGACATGACAGATAATGCCCAATCCCATTTCTTTGCTAAAGGAAAAACTCAGTCCCTAGCCCTCGCTGTTGCGCCGTTCATAGCGCCGTGGAGCCATGGTCCCAATAACCAGTTTAAAAGGTAGCTTAAGGGGTAAGGGGGAGGGGCTAACATCCCCTCAAAATTGAGATTTCGATGCGGCACCACTCAAAGCCTTTCAGTTTGTTGACTTGCTCCACATATCTTGCGAGAAAAACTGAAAATCATCAAGAAATATCCTCGACAAGATGGAAGCGAACAGATGCGACAGGATTTGAAAAACACAAATTTAAGTGTTTTCTCTGTAATAAACTATTAATTTAATTTATTGAATTAAATCTGCCAGCCCGGCCGCGGACTCTCGGAAGATCTGGATATCATAGACATGAGCCCGGGACAGCTGGCCGACCCGGGCCGCCGACTGGGCGGGCCCAGGTCGGGGAGCTGCCCCGGCTCATGTCTATATATCAGATCTTCCCCAGTTTATGAACGTCACAGGGTAGGCTTGTCCCATTTTGGTAGGGATCGGTTAGGGTGTAGCAATAAGCATGAGCAATGAAGGGTAAGGCAGGGTTAGGGTTGAGATGTAGGGTTGAGACCAGTGGAAGCAAAAAGAAAATGGGATTGGGCCTACAGTGTTCACATATAAAACAGAACGATGAACCCAAAACATACTAGGAGTCGTTGCATATTTTAACATTGTTGTTGCTGTTTGGGAACAGCCCCCGCCTCGCGCTGCTGACAGCTGCAGTAGGACGGCGGCAACACTGTTGTTGCGCGCATTTTCATACTTTCTGTGTAGACGCTGGGATGGTATGTTTTCAGATGTTGAATTAATTAGTTGTGTTTTCCCAATCGTGCTGGCACCGAACCGAGCAGCATAAATTTACGACAGTCTTATCCTGTGCTTCATCAGTTTGGAAGATAGCCAAACCACTTCCATATAATAGACGTCTGTAACCTTTTTTATCGACGACTGCTTCACCCTCCGGTTGTTTCCACTCATTTTTAATTCTGTCCGCAAACCGCTCCTCCTCTCTCGATCTTTCCTTACGCGGTGCCTGGAACGGGCTCAAACGCGCACCTCAGGAAATGGCGTTGTACTTAGACATTTACCGCAAAACTGCGATCTGACTATTGTGTTATTTCTCCTTTTAGGTAAATCATCTATATCAGACCCTGTTGTTATTTATTCATTTATTTTTTTTAACTTTTATTATATATATATATCAAGCATTTATGTGTGATGCTTATCGTCGTAATCAACGTGAGTTTTATCGTGATTTGTAATCGTAATCGAGTTATCGCCCAGCCCTACTTCAAGGAAAACTGCTGGTTGATTAGCCAAAGACTGGTCTTCGAGATGTTGGTGAGTCTACCTGGTTAAGGTGAGTCTACCTGGTTAAGGTGAGGCTACCTGGTTAAGCTGAGTCTTAACCTGGTTAAGGTGAGTCCTACCTAGTTTAAGCGAGTCCCTAACCTGTTAAGGTGAGTCTAACTGGTTAAGTGAGTCTTAAACCTGGTTAATGTGTGTCTACCTGGTTACCGGTTTGTCTACCTGATTAAGGTGAGTTCCTTAAACGCTGGGCTAAAGGTGAGTCCTAACCTGGTTAAGATGAGTCTAACCTGGTTAAAGTGATCCTTAACCTGGTTGAGTTTGAGCCTTAACCTGGTAGGTGAGTCTACCTGGTTA